>VUQS01055194.1:0-11975 GCA_015108495.1 Heterochromis multidens | reverse complement strand
ATTGGTAATCACCAACACTTAATTTAGGGCAGCTGTGGCATAAACCTTACATTGGGTGGTGGTCTAATAAATTTCTTAAGGACTGTATATACTATATAGTCGTGAAAAGAGTGTTCAAGGAAAAGGAAAAAAAAAAAAAGACAAAACAGCTAAATCAATATACTTAATCAAAAGGCTGGTTAGTTTCCTAAAAATGTTGCTAGCGACTGCTTTATTACCTCATACTGAGTGATGATCCCGTAAGTCTGCGCCGGTTCTCTCCACTTCAGGATGATCTTTTCCTCATAGGCACTGCCCTGAATGGACTCCAGAGGGACAGCCCCTGGCACTGTGGGAAATGTGTACATTGGTTTATAAATATAGAAGGCAGCAACAGTTTACTTTAGTTTCTGTATTTTAATTATTTTTAAGATTTTGACTTTATTCTATGGATTCAACTGAAAAGAATGGACCATTTTTTTTTAAAAATTAGTTTTTAGTGTTATTTTACGTGCACAAATACTGAAATTGATTGACTGCTTTCCAAAAAAGGTAGCAGAGTTGAAATCTTCAAGGACTGAAATGAGTTTATAAGAACTATTCTCAGTAGGATTTTCTTGCTACATATTTGATATTTTTTCATCTTTGTTAAGTTAAAATATTGCCAATAAAAGCTGATGAAAGCAGCTTTAGCCCTTTCCCCATGATTTACCAAGCCCAGCACCTTAAGCTAATGTGCATACCAACAAAAAGCTTTTCAAGGACACACACTAAAAATGTGGAAAAAAGCCAACATCAAATGCAATTTTTTAATAGGAATTTGTGAGATTATTTGAAGTCAGTGTTACTCAAGACTAACACTGCAAAACCTGAACACTTTTTATTCAGATAAAAATGGATAGAAAAGATTAAGTTGTAAACCCATGGGAACTGTGGGAATCTTAATCTTTCTGCAGTGTTTACTTATACTGAGATACTGCCAAAGAGATCTGGTCCTTTAACCCCTCATGCGAATTGCTTTCATTCTGTAAGCGAACCAGACTGATGTGGAGATGTACTTTTTTTTTGTTTAAAGATTTATCTTGAAGAACACAACTAGAGCTACACCCTGCCTGTACACTTTCTCCCATGGGACCCTAAGCACACAGATACACATACAGAAACACATAGCAGTCAGATAGTGAGAAACAGTTGCCACTTTCAAGTTTCCAACCAGAGATATCTGAGCCAGACATGACTCTTTTCGTCAGCTGAGCCTGTTATCTGGCGACCGGGGTTCCTTGAGACTTCTATAGAGTTCATTTCCTGTGTCTGCTGAGGCAACACAGAAGATCTTTCATCTTTGAAGGAGGTGAAACAACTATCCAACATAGAGGATTACTGTATGACTGCTAAGCTCGCCTGCAAACTATTTGGAATATTCCAGACTTTGTTTGTGGCTGCTTATC
The DNA here is from genome assembly GCA_015108495.1 of Heterochromis multidens. Lineage (NCBI taxonomy): Eukaryota > Metazoa > Chordata > Actinopteri > Cichliformes > Cichlidae > Heterochromis > Heterochromis multidens. Next base: position 10,548 of record VUQS01055194.1, on the reverse strand, counting down.
AGGTGAGAATTTAGCACACATCGTAAAGATCGAAACTTTAAAATTGTAAAAATAAATGTGAGTTGTTGGAGCCACGTTTTCTTCTTTGATTAAGTGTTAAGAACAGTTGTGTGAGTATGTCATTTAATTTTGATAGCATGGAATTGGTAACACTACATTATTCCAAGTGTATAATTAATGCATAGTTCCACAAGCTGGAATTTTAGTCCACAGCTTATGTATTAGTCAACAATTAAAATACGATCAATGAGAATCCATGCCTGATGCTACAGTAGTCACATATAATTACATATAATACATGAACAAACTGTTATAGATTGTCAGAAAGAAATTATAAATGCTTCTACACATTCACTACAGTGCAAGTGTGTTATTATCCAGTAGTAGTTATAGTCAAGGGGTCTACAAAAAATAAAAAAAGACCACCACCAACAAAACAAGCATTTACTCCCAACACTGACATCATTGTGATGCATCACACCACATGTGTCTAAAGTATTTAGACACTTCCCAGCAAACATGGTTGAAACCCTGACCTGGGGGTCGGATTTCAACTGGTCGTGGTACAACTGCAGAATCTGAACAGTAGATGGACAGATGTTGATGTTGTTTCCATGTAGAATAAAGGTCGGGTCAGACAGTCTCTTACAAAGTGAGAAGTAAAGATCAGATTATTGTAATAAAGGAATCAAATGCATGTGTCTCTTTGTTTATTTAAACAGTGACAACTAATCTGGTTAGTATATGGCTGTAAACAGGTGGCCACACAACATCTTCTCCACAGATTAGTATTAGCAGAGCCTGTTTTTTAAGAAAATAACCATTTTAAGATATTTACATTTATCCACACTGTTATGACCCCAGGCCTTCGTGCAAGGTTTGCTGTGTGCACTGTGCATTGTGTTGCAGGAGTTTTCTGTGTGATGCAGGAGATCACAGGAAACCTGGCCAGTGATTTGCAGGGCTATTTAAACCCCACCTTCTGAGGCCTTGGTTCTTTTGTTTTGAGTTATTGTCTTAATTTGGTTTTTGCACACACATCATATGCCATACACTTGCCAACTCATCCATGCACCGCTTTACACCACTGATATGGACTTACACAAATCATGACTATTATAATACCCTTAGTAATCCCGATTCAGTCTGTGGTATGACTCCTTTCTTTGCTGTGGTCTACGAGCCAGTTATAGTGACTACATTCTGTCTCATTTGTTGCATTGTGAATTTAACTCTTCAGCCTCTTACAAATATCACTTTTCTGCCCCTGATGTGGTGGTGTAACAAGTTGATTAGTTCAGTAGGTTATGAAATGGGCTCAGAAGCCTGAGCTCACAAGTTTGAGTTACTATTGAGGTGCATGTTTTTTTGTTTGTTTTTTTTAAACTGTTGATAATGTTTTGTTTATTTCATTTTATTATAATTGATTAAGAGATAGTAGTTAACTATTTTCTCTCTTGCTAGAAAGTCGAACTGATATTGGCATAATGTCCACAACTTTCATTTTGGAACTACTTTTCGACCATGACTAGACATCAACAAAAATCTGTCACCTGATGGTTATTCAACATAGAAATGTTTGCTGGGTTGTAATGAGTTTTAGAATACAAATAGCTTCAAACAAATAGCATCTAAGAATACAATCTCTGTTAAGCAAAAACATTTTCTGCCCTGTGAGCCTGTATATTTGAGCTAAAAAAAAAAAAAAAAAAAGTGTTTACTGCTGTTATATACAGAAGGATTTTCACTTACCATCCTCATCGGTCTGAACCTCCAGCTCTGTGCTCTCCTTGACACCCTCAGGATTGCGTAGTACCAGCTTGACGCTGAGGTTGGTGAATGGAGTCAGATTGTGGATAGTGTGCTGAGGATCGCGACTCTGAGTGTCATAACACACTTCCTCACGTGTCTCCTCCTTGCCAGCTACTCTGTACCGGTACTGGACGGTCAGGTTGTAGCTGTAGCAGCGGGTCACATTGTAGCCCAGAGGTTCCCAGCGTATTGTAACCTGTTTGGACTGGATGTCCACCACTTCCAGCCTCCGTGGGCCGTGCATAGGCTCTGGCGAAACGGAGAGAGAGAAGTGTGAACTTACATCAATATAATCAATTAGGTTATAATAAATGCTAGGTGGTGCAGGACAGTTTCAGTAAAATCAAAATTACTGAAGTTTATGCAAGCCAGAGAAAGCTCTGTTCCTTTGGGCCAAAAAATCCAGTACCAGATTTTTCATAACACTTCAGACCCAGTCAATACTTTAAATCATATTGAAATACTACTTTTTTTCTGTTTGTACTTCATATTTCCAGAAAATATTTTAAAATTTCAAAGGTGCAGACTGATACTGAGCATTGCCAAATCCCATCACCGTTGCTAACTTGGGCTCACAGCAACTGAAGGCACCAAGACACCACAGGTCTGTTGGTGGAAACCCTCAGCAGGAGGTGTATCATCCCTTCAGAGCGTGCCATTCCTCTGCTTCTTCTGCCTTGTCCTCCGCCTTTTCCACTCTATTTTCCATCTCGCCCAGTGGCGGTCAGCTATTAGCACCACACTGATACAGAGTCAGCCAACCTGTCAATCCAGGCAGGACACAACCCCCACTGCTATCCTATCACCTCTAATCACATACACTGTGTCTCCTTGCCTTTTCTCTTCCACTTTATCCATTTTCTCTCTCCTTCCTTCTCTCTCTTCTCTTGCCATCTCTTTTTCTGTGACTCCCCCTTTTCTATTTCCCGCGCTCTCGCCTTCTCCTTTCCCCATCTATTTTCCCCTCTTGCTCTTGCTCACCCTCTCCCTCTCCTTTCCTACGGGAGGAAAGCAGCCGAAGCACAAGGTAATGGGATCAATTTCCATTCCAGGTTAAATTCGCAGTCCATTTCTCTGGAACTTAACACTTTACCACCTATTAGGAAGAGCCAGAGCTCAATTTCCCCGTTCCCCAGGAGACACAGTCCAGCAATTCAGAGGCAGCCACGGCAGCCATGTTTAACATTCTAGAGGTGCGTGAGGGGAGACTGGACTGAGGCTAGAGCATGCTGTTCATTTTTTACAGATTGTGTAAAAGACATAACAAACAAGCAAGAAACCAACAAACACTGCTGGCAACATCTCAATATGATCACACTAGATGTTTCTTTTTGTTATGCTCCTTTATCCAGTGTATAGCTACTGCAATAAAATGTCCGAGGCTTATCGAAAATCCTTTTAAATGGTCTTACAGGAAATAAAGTTTGAGTAGTGCTACAGAAAATCTACAAGGCAGAAATAAATGGTTTAAAAAAAAATTAGGTCATGACATGTGAAAACCTGAGCTTGTTCAAGTGGAAAAAGGGCTCCTTGATGAATGAAAGATCGAACGCTTGCCAATTTCACAAGGAGAAACAATGTATGTGATTTCTCCTTCACTTTTACAGGGAAGATGAGATAGCATTAGAAGAGCCTGAAGGAGGCAGAGGAAGAGCTGTTGAAGATAGATTGGGAAAGGGATGTCAATGTGCAGTATTTAGTACATGAAGCACAAAAGGCTACAAATGATAAAATAATGCCTCACAAATGGCATAATCTCTTTTGAAAAGAAAAAAAGGCATCTAGGATATATTCAAGAAGGATTTGTTACTATAGATCAAATAAGTGTGCAAGAATCCACTAAAATCCATCACTGAGAATGTATATCTATTAGCTTTAATCATAACTTAATAAGTAGCTGAAGAAAATATAGCTATCTGGTGTCGGTTTACTTGTATTTTCTCATTTCTTACTCTGAATTTTACGCTGCAGGTAATGTCTTACATACCACTCTACAGCCAAGAATGCAGATGAATATAATAATGTAAAAAGTGGTGTGCCATTTTAAACAAATGTAATCAGACTCCCAAAAAGAGAGATTCTAACAAAAAACTGGGAGCAACTGGCAATGAGAAACAGCCTTCTTCACTCGGTTGCAATGTTGGGAGAGCCATCCAGAAAATAGAAGTTTAAACCCCTTTATTTGCGGAACTATCTGTTGGCCGCACTCTGTAGGCAACGGTTACACTAAAAGCACAGAGAATTGCAGGGTGGCCAGGCACAGAAATCAAATTAAACCAGATGCTCTCAAAGTGACAAATGCACCAAAGTGTGAATCTCAAACAGACGTGCACAAGCGGCTGAGAGTTAGTCTCATTTCTGGAGCGTTCAAGGAGAATGTCACACTCCCATCTTTGTGGAACATCATAGATAATGTCCACTGCACCCTAATTCGGGCCAATGGAGAGATGCCAGAATGGGAAGCACTTGTGGAAAATATAACTGTGCTGAGAAACAGCCCTTGTCTAACAAAGAAGGAAATAAATGAAATAAGATGAAGCATTAATTTTTGTCTATGTGTTTTACTGAAGGTAGGAATATTAGACTATTACACTATTCTTTTTATTTTGGAAGAAGCAGAAAAGTACATAAAAGAACATCGGCCATTCGGAAGCAGCTCTTATGATTATTCTATAGCCTCTGCCTGGAGTTTTGTAGAAAAAGGGCTAATTGTTTGTTGCCCCATTGGCTCCCTGTAGTGCAAATGCCAGCTGTCTGAGGGAGGCAGTAAAATGCAAGGATCTGTGGCGGATACCCAATCACAACTTGTAACCCATGACTCAGAATGACTTCATAGCTTGCATGAACAACAAGGTGCCTCATCCATTTTAGAGCCTGGTCATGGATGACTTTGAAGAAAGAGGAAAAGGAAAAACACCCTGTATCCTTCTCCTTTACTTAATCTGAAATGAACAGGTCAGGCTGAATGGCTGATATCCTTTATAAGTCCCTTCATGAATAGATGAAGACCATGCAGCCATTCTCAAATGGGCCCACAGGCCCGTGAATGACAACTGATGAGATGAGCCTATTACCCCAGTTTACTGTGGCTGCTAGTTTAGTTTTATTGACTGAACAGTAAGAGGCTCAGTATCAAAAGTACAAACAGAAATAACAACAAGGAATAATAGGCTAGCTCTGAAAATCCATACCATTTTTTTTTCTCCCCACAATTCTCTCAAGCTATCACACTCTCAGGGCAACATTGGGGTGAAAGTACTAAAAATATGACTCCAATATCTCTCCAGTATGGCAGATATTTCTAGTGGAATAGAGTTATAATAATGGCTATGAAAGCATCCCTTGGAGCAGGAAATTACTGAGGTCTATCTTATGCCAGGGCACTCAGAATGAGCTCCAGTGAGAGCCAGATTGGTATTCCAAGCGGTGGACAAATTATCACCTGCCCCACACTCACCGATGTAATTGAATAATTTGAATTTGACATTTACATAGAACTATTAGTGATTTTTTGTCATTACAGTGTGACATTTAAATAATGTTTTTAGAAATTATCAGCACATTATTGCGTCTTGCTAATTTGATTGGGCCCTGCGTACATGCTACTGCAGCTTATGTGATAACATGATTTTGCAAAACATGAAATAAAAAAAACAAACAAAAACAACAAATAACCGCATGTTGCAACTGCCTGTCCTAGAGGGGGCTTCAAATGGCGCACTTAGCCCCTGGGAAGAGCAAGACATTAGTCCTGGATGAAAGGAAACAAATTGGGCATGTCTGGAGCACAGCCACTTTACTATGAGATGAATGTGTGTGCGCGTGTATGTGTGTGGTTGTATAAGGGGGACCATGTGTGTACTCGTGTGTTTACTATCTTATGGGTGTAAAAGAGTTTCCATATGCGTGCACAGCAGCACACGTCTGGTTTCTCAGCATCTTTCTGGCTATATGTACAGAAGAGCGATTTACTTATCAGATTTTCCTCAGGCTTCGCGGCATTCGAGCCATTCGGAAAGCCAGGATCTTTATCAGATCCACATCGATTAAGAGAAGAAAAGCCTGATGCTGGCATAGACTTCCATCTCCCTGCTCAGCAAACAGACCCAGAAGGGGGGAAGAAAAGACTCCTTCCCCAATGATTAGAAACCCCCAGCAAGTCAATGTGGCTCCCGAGCCTGTTCGCTGTCTCATCAGGATGAACTGATGCTCAGGTTGAGGAGGAGGAGGGAGTGCTTGTTTTTGGAGAATGGAGGGAAAAAAAAAAGACAAATGCTTTGACTTTCACAGGATGGCACATAGATGGTCTGATTCCTTTTTGGAGCATGTTAGCCAGAGCTTGTCACAAGAAAGCAGAGTTGTTGAAGACAGTACCAAAACAACTTGACGGTAAAATTAAATCCTGGCTGGAAGGGTGTTTTCATCTAAAGTGTTCCATTCTAGGCAGTCAGGCCTGGTATTTCCATCACTTATCTTTCTCCATTTTGGTTTGTTATTCTTTCTGTTGTGTTTGAGCTGGCTGGGCTGGGACACGAGCACATTTGTTTGCCTCTTTCTATTACATCTCACTGATAGCACTATGACCATTGAGGTAATGACATGGGTTTTACACTTAGGAAATCATTTTCATATCCGACAGAAGCAAGCAGTAATGATAGCTTTTGATAACCGACAATCAAAGCTCCATCACCCTCCTAGAGTGCTTCTCTATGCAATCCTCTGGAGGAACAGAAAGAGTGTTTGACTCTGTGTGTGTGTGTGCATGTGGGAAGAGATGGAGGGAGTCAATGTGTGGGTAGATAGGTGGGTAGGGGGACTGGAGAAAGAAAGCTAAGACAGTGGAGGGTGGAAATGTCAAGGCTTTTGTTGCCATCAAATGCAACAAGTTAAATTAGGCCTCAGAGTTGACGTGTGTACACATATTATAATTGATAGCACTTTAAAAGGCACTGTACATGGACATCTTGTGATCCAATACAAGCATTAGTCAGAGACAAATGCTCACATGCTCAGGACACACACACATACACACACGGACACTTTGCTCATACACCTTGGAGGCGTGGATAATCACAAGGATTTATTGAATGGTGGTGGTCGCTCCTCACTCTATCAAGTCCTTCTTTATAGGCTCCATGATAAATGAGACTGCCATGATGGGTGAGGATGAGGGGTGGAGGGGCCTACAGTGCTCTGGATCAAATTGAAACCACCAAATGAGCCCCAGCACCGGACCAGGCCAGGCTGCCACCTTATCTGATGAACCCCCTGAAGCTGTAGGGGTGGAGATGAATGGGTGAATGCTTTCCTTTTCACAGAACTAAAGAGAAAGGGACGGTGAAAGTGTGTGAGGGAAAGTAAGACATTCTCTACCAACACAGATGATGTATGACAAGAGTCAAGACTGTCAAGGCATACCTAGTCATTGCCTGTCTTTGTTTGTAAACAACCACGCTATTGTGTGCTGGCCTAAAAATGCCAACAAGCTCAACAGTTTGAAAAGAGAAAACTAAGAGAAACTGATTTTTGTGTGGAATTGTCAAGCTAAACATTCAGTGTTCGGATTACGCTGACATGTAGAATGACATGTCGTGTGACCACAATGGAAAGCTGTTTATTACTACAATATTTTGGACAACCTGACTGGAAGCCAGACGATGAGGATGCATATTATTTAATTGTTAGGGATATAACAACCCTCTGAATCCACATTTCGGTTCATATATTGATTTATGAGTGACAGTTTTTTCTTATAATATGTACCATACTAGCATGCTTTAGCCAATAAGCAGTCAACTACATTGTTTTGAAGGTGGTGAAAATGATTATATATATCTGTGAAACAATGATAATAACAAAAAAAAGGCTAATTTTTACGTACATTAATCAAAGGACATGAGAGAAATGTTTCTTACTAGAAAGAGCATGCATACACAAAAAATATAGTTTATTTGTATGGAATCAGCAATTTCATGAATTAATAAAGGTTATTTACTACCATCATGTTTTGTAACATATGGGGCAGTGCAGTAGTTTAACCCCCCCAAAAATCCAAAAGGAAGCCTACAGTTAATATATAATGACTGCAGGACTTAGTAGGCAATTAACAAAATAAATATTATGCTGTAAAATATAGACATGAAGCTTTAAGTGAGATGGCCATTGCAAAAGACTCATAATAAACATTTAACCTGGTTTCACTTTACTTATAAAGCTGATAAAGCACTTTGGTCAAAAAGTCACACTGCAGAACATTTCTATTTCAAATTGAAAAGGACTAAATAAATTTATAATGGCACAAAATGTACCCCTTTCTGTCACTGATTATTTGGAGGCATTAAAAGAACAAACCTGGCAAGTGTGCATCATGAGCAAAAGGTGAAGGAAAGTGCGAGTCTACAAACCGGATGAAAACAAATGGGCAGCCAGTTGATGGAAAGAGCAGAGGCAGCTGAGGAGGAACTGGTTAAATCAATCTTTCATTTTGTTTCCACCAATATGTTGTGCAGTGATTGGGGTCAGGTTGACAGGCAGAATGACCCCCTCTTCCCTCATCCATCTTAACACATACATGCCCACACACCCATCTCCTGTCAGACCAGACTTTGTGTTCAGGTTCCTCAGAAAATGGCTGTGGATAGGGCTTACAAATGGGAAGAACACAAGCCCTCATTTACCAATGGGGACGCAATTTCTACAGGAGCAGTGGGAGGTTACCAAGGTGATTCTTCAACTTCAGCACTACCCAGATGGCCCTTGTGCCACTGTCATTTGTTGCTAAAAACCCACATGTGTCGTATTCAACTCGGGGTGTTACCTACAGTGTAAATCAAAGTGAAGCGCTTGACTTTGTGAAATGGTTGCTGTGTTTTCTGAGCCACCCACTTAGGAGATATGAGATCCAAGATCTAGCTATCTAGGTGGGGGAATAGAGGGAATAAATCGGAACCCTTCTGACATTCATGTCCTTTAGTTGAGGAGTAGACGCAGAAAAGTTCTTGAGTTAGAGTTATAAAACAAGACTGAATGAGTGCTTGTTGGACGCCTAGGAAGGGGAATGGGACATCTATAATTCAGCAAAAGGATGGAAAAAATCTGTGACAAAAATTACAGGAGATAGATTATGAATAATTAAACAGGGAGAATAGAAACATTTAAAGACCTTGAGAAGCATTTCGGTTCAAATTTAAAAACAGCAGAAAAAAAAAGCTTCTTGCCGAGCCCGACTAAACTACTGCTATTTATCATTCTCCTGAGGCTTAAGAGTAGAGGTTACTAACAACCTCAATGATAATTGTTCATGAGGAGCTGAGGAAGCAGCTCTACACTAGAAAGAGACTAAGTTTATGTGGATGTCAACAAGGTATCATTTGTACACATCTGTTCTCAGAGTTTCAATTCCTCCCTGTGTCGAAAATAGATGGATGGAGTGATGAAGGTGAGGGAAATAGTAATAATGATAATGAACTGGCTATAAATGCAGAATATCTCACACACTCTTTCCTTTCCCGCAGCAGTTGTTTGAAGATTTGTCCTTGAGAGGAACACAATTTACCTTTTGCGGAGCCAATATCATAGAGCACAATTCACCATTCTAGTTCCAACTGCCTGTGATAAAAAGACTTTTATTGTGGTCCTCTTATAACCTTCCTGCACACCACAAACTCAATCTACCCTGTTTTCTCTGACTGACAAAAGAACACAAATTCAATGGGCCTCAAACTAAGGCTTTTCATTCGCCTTGCAATAGACAGTATATAAACCCTATAGGTCACATGACTGGCAGCTATTGTGGGTGACAAACCGGACCAGTGTTCTCTGAGATAGTGAGGTGAAGTGGCTTTCTATTCACGGCTCAAGGCAACAATAGTGTTAATTAGACACATGCCTAGCAAACAATTTCCTTTCCTTTCGGGCCTAGAGAGACAAATCTGCTCAATCTCAACCTTAGCTAAAAAGCAACCATCATCAAGAGTTAGATCTCACTGAGGAAAATTGCCCTGTAGACATGCACAAAGCTTCAGATGGGAAAAATAGCAGTTACATATGACAAATCATCACTCTCCCTTTGTTGACAAAATGTTTGGTTAGACAAGAATTGGCGAGGCAGAATATATTATACTGATTCAGTTAAGTGAGACTGCAAATGACGTAAAATGATGGAGCTAACATGGTTAGCACTCCAACATTGATATCCTCTAATCTGGAAACCTACAAACATTTCTGTAACAAATGTGTGTTGAGTTCAAATGAATTTAGTTTACATTAACAGTTATCTCAGGGTAAACCCTTTCAATTCAATTCAATTCAATTTTATTTATATAGCGCCAAATCACAACAAAAGTCGCCTCAAGGCGCTTTATATTGTAGGGTAAAGACCCAACAATAATACAGAGAAACCCCAACAATCAAACGACCCCCTATGAGCAAGCACTTGGCAACAGTGGGAAGGAAAAACTCCCGTTTAACAGGAAGAAACCTCCGGCGGAACCAGGCTCAGGGAGGGGCAGCCATCTGCCGCGACCGGTTGGGGGTGAAGGGAGAGAGAGATGCTGTGGAAGAGAGCCAGAGATTAATAATAGCTCATTAAATGCAGAGAGGTGTAAAAACACGGTGAGAGAAAGAGAAACACTCAGTGCATCATGGGAAACCCCCAGCAGCCTAAGCCTATTGCAGCATAACTAAGGGAGGATTCAGGGTCACCTGATCCAGCCCTAACTATAAGCTTTATCGAAA
>VUQS01055193.1:0-26458 GCA_015108495.1 Heterochromis multidens | reverse complement strand
AGAACCCAATTGAGTCTAATAATAGATTAAATGCAGTATTGAGGCTGTCATTTTCAGCATCTACATGGATGTTAAAATCACCCACTATAATAATTTTATCTGAACTGAGCACTAAATCAGACAAAAAGTCTGAGAAATCTGAGAGAAACTCAGAGTAAGGACCAGGTGGACGATAGATAACAACAAACAAAACTGGTTTTTGTTTTTTCCAATTAGTGTGGACAAGGCTAAGAATCAGGCTTTCAAATGAATTAAAACTCTGTCTGGGTTTATCGTTGATTAATAAGCTGGAGTGGAGGATTGCTGCTACTCCTCCTCCTCTGCCTGTGCTTCGAGGATTCTGACAGTTAGTATGACTCGGGGGTGTCGATTCATTTGAACTAACATAGTCATCCTGCTGTAACCAGGTTTCTGTAAGGCAGAGTAAATCAATATGTTGATCATTTACTAACAGGGACTTAGAAGAGAGAGACCTAATGTTTAATAATCCACATTTAACAGTTTTACTCTTTGGTGTAGTTGAAGATGCCATATTGTTCTTTCTTTGTGAATTTTCATGCTTAAATTGTTTTTTGCTGATTTTTGGTTTGTTTTTTGATGGTCTGGGAGCAGACACAGTCTCTATGCACATGTGCAGCGTACACTCGTAACTCTACATATCAAACCCGCTGATCTTTGGATGTTAAAAACATAATAAATTGTATTTTTAATTTCAACTTTTGCAGTGTTTGTAGTGATTTTGCTTTTTCATTCCCTGAAGGTTAGTTCAGCGAGCCATGAAAGCTACTTTCGGCTGCTCTCTTGCCACAAGGGGTCGCCACATCGGGTTGCTCCGCATGTTTGATTTGATTTTTGTGCCAGATCCCCTTAATGACGCAACCACCAAGGGGATTTGTGTTTCCGGCTGGAACCAAACCAGCATGCTTTCACTTGCCAAGCAAATGTGTTAACCACTACACCATGGCTAGGCATAAAGAGTGGAAAAGGAAAACAGCTGGCAGAGGTAACAACAATCAGTTTCTCCACCTCCAGTCTTTGTAGTAAGTTAAGTGGTTGCTTGATGGCATAAAGTAACATCTGTCTTCACAACTACCTTTTGACAAGAAAGGAAAGGAAAAAATAAATTTCCCCAAAGTGAAACTGTTTCCTAATAGATGAAAAAGCATTTTTTATGTAATTTTTCATAAAAGGCTGAAGATTTTGTAATGTGAACCCACGAAGCGTAACTTACAAAAAAGTAATTTACCACACATCACTTGTTGCATAAAGCAATACATTGCTTTGTTTGCCTATGTGTACAAGGTAATTTGTAGGAGCCATGAATGTGTTTTGGAGAAAGGGATTTGTGATTAGGAGTGTGATTTGTATTTTTTGGGGTATTTTTTTTGCTCATTGGTTATTGTTGTCGTTTTTCTTTTGGTGATCGCAATAATTATGGAAAGTTGGGTCACATGGATATGGGTAGTGTCAGGTAATTGATATAAGCACCTATTTTCTTTTGATTGGTGTGATAATTTAGAATATATTTTGTGCACATTATTGTGCGTTGGTTTTTATTGAATAAATGTTTTTTGTGTATTCTGGACTGACAGGATTTTTTTTCAGGTAGCGCGTCAGACAAAGTACATGAAGCCCAACCTCACACTCTTAGCAACTTTTTGTTTGTTTCCTGTAGTCGCTACATAATTTGTTACAGTACTCATTTAATTTATTGTGTAACTCCAGGACATCTCAGATAATGAGGACAAACAGATCTTTGCACTTTACTTTTGTATTCGTGTCCACAACAAACGCCAAATAAAGCACGTATATCCACCCCTCAAAAGCTGCAGACTACTCTGCTATTTTTATCCAAATCCACCACATGAATTAAAGTCAAGTGATTGGTGCACCAGCAAAAATTATGAAAAAGACTCGCTAAGGAACTTACATAACACAAAGTGACATAATTATTTGATTAGTAACTGTAATGTGATTATTGAATTTAGGAACAGTAAAGCATTACAGACAAATGTAAAGAATTATCACCCAGCACTGATCATAAGATACAGGAAGCCCTGAATCTCTTCCCTCCTTTCTCTGGTTGGAGAAAGATTAGAGGAGAAAAATCTCATCTGCATTCAGCTGCTCAGAATGCAACCTCTCCATGAACCTCACCATTTGTCAGTATGCCTGCAGGTTCTGTTAACTGAGAGACATGAAACAACCCGCCACACTCAGGTGCACCATACATCATTACGTGAACTCCAAAGTGTAATGCTAATGCCACAAGCAGCCGCTGGCTATGGATTATTTTAAGGTGACGACATGTAAACATGTTTGCATTGTCCTTACTTGTGTTCTTAGATTTCTTCAAAACAAGGTCTTAAAACTAATCAAAGACCGCACAGTCAAAAAGAAAGAATGAGGCGTGTGGAGTCAATCCCTGTGGCTGAAAGTCTGTAACTCCGGGCTAATCTTGGGGATTAGGGAGCTATAAGTGGCACCCGTCAGACAGGCTCTGGGAGTCTGAACGCAGGAGCACAGCATGACTCTTGACTCGGTGCTAATTTTACTCTGCAGAGGTGCTGCTGCCAACTGTATCTTTTCAAATTGACTGAAAAATCATATGTCTGATGTTGGTCTAATGGCATGAGTCTGATTGTTAGAAATCACATGGCAACATCCAAGAAATTAGATGTTAGGAAGTTAGAGTAAGATCCGGAGGTAAAGACAGAATTAAAGGCAGCCTACCTGAGCTGGGAGGTAATGACATGTTTCACCAAAACGACAAGAAAGTGTACAGTAAGCTATCATGTCATATTGTAAGTGAAGTCACTGTTGTCACTGACACAGAATGGCTAATTTCTCCTGCGCTTCAGGCACATCCTGCACAAACCTCTATAGGAAAAGGCCTCCGGCATACCTCCATCAGATCCCAGACGTGGAACATTTCGTTTGCATACGACTGATGTCAAACCTGAGATGCTTTCCTTTGATTCGCTGCTGCACCTTGTTGTTGTGGAGCAGGCAGGTGGAACAGGAGAAGGAAAAAGGCTGGCTAATCGAGCTAGTGCTCTATCACAAGGAGCGTTGCTAGGTGACCGTGTTGAAGGAAGTGAAGTGCAGCACTTTGTGTGTGTGTGTGTGTGTGTGTGTAAAAAGGAAAGAAGAGCAAAGTGAGGACTACAACAATAATTTTAACCACGTTTTTATATCAATAATCATACAAGCTCAAGAATTTTTAGAAGTTGGGATGGACAACGAGTCTTTACATGGATGCACAGTTATAGAAAGAATTATTTTCTTTTACTTTTTTTCTTGTTAGCAGGATGATGACTTGGACAACAGTGTAAGTTTCCTTTTTACAACACCACTAAAGCTACTTGTTGGACATCTTTTACTCTCTGGAAGAAACTGTGTGTTCCCAGTTTCTTGTTCCCAGGCTGTTAAATACTGCTGTTGTGTGAAAGTCGCTGTGGTCTCAGAGGTACACACAATGCCCTTTGGTACTGATGCTGTAACATGCTGATTGCAACAATAGTTGGACAACAATCAATTCCAACTCATCACATGTGGACGCTTGTCCTAGACCTCTCTGTGTCACATGTAGGCTTGGGTACCAATGAGTGTAATTTTTTAAATGTGCAGGGTTAATCTTCATGGCTGGGCTATGTTAGGCTGCTGGCTTCAGCAGTGGTATAAATCTTGTCATCAATCAATAATATGTTATATAACTTGACTCTTCTTGCACGGTATGTACAATTAACCACACAGCAAGCCATATATTTGTCAGATGAGTGCATTTTAGGTGAGCCCTAGCAGACATTTGTCAGGTATACCTGCTGTGTCGCTCCTACTTGTCACTCAAAGCTGCACTGTCCCTAATGTTGCAGGTTTTTTTAGGTGTCCAGGATGTATCTTGACCAGATGCCTGAACCTCCTCAACTGGCTTCTTTCGATAAGGAGGAGTAGCGGCTCTATTCTGAGTCCCTACCAAATGACTGAGCTCCTCACCCTGTCACTAAGGGAGAGCCCAAACACCCTTTGGAGGGGGCTTGTTTCCTTCACTTGTATCTACTATTTCATTCTTTCAGTCACTACTCAGAGCTTGTGGCCATAGGTGAGGGTAGGAACATAGATTGACTGGTACATTGACAGCTTCACTTTTACACTCAGCTCTCTCTTCACCATGACAGACCAGTACAGCATCTGCACTGCTGCCAGTGCCTCACCAGTCTGTCTGTCAAGCTCCTGTTCCACTCTCCTCTCACTCCTTAACAATATCTTGATATACTTGCAACTCCTTCACGACTTAATGGGGATTTATGCTTCAGTGGGAAATCTATGCTGTAGCTAAATTGGAACTGCAAACCCCTCTGAAACCTGATGTGCACTTCCCTAGAAATGTGACTACACATTGGGTCGACGCAGCCCACAAATATTGTGATTGACCTGTTCAGTACTGTCGATTACTCTTGAATTTATCAGTGAGAGAATAACAATCATCATCTCAATATAAGGAATAATAATCATACCATCAATATAAGGACTCACAAATGTCAGCAAATTCCTGGAGAGAGATTGCTGAAACTATCGGAATGTCTCCTCTCCAGTACACTAGCATAGACCCCTTGAAGCTGGAGCACACCCTCCGGTCCCCCATTCTTAAAGTCGAGAACCACCACCCTAGTCTATCAATCCAGGGCAACGCAAAGTCAGTTCCTAAAAACACTATCCAGTTTTAATTAGACCATTTAATTACTTTCACAGACAATGTATAAATGATCCCAAATGAGCGATAGTAGGTAGATTTGTCCCAGCTACGTATTTTCAGAAACCAGCCTGGGATCTATTTGTTTCACACATTTTTTTGCCAAAACAGGAAACGTATAGTGTTCCTAAATTTAATCCAGAAGTTAATTCTCTGTTACTACTGTGTGTTTAAAAGACTGTGATAAACTGCAGTATATGAATTAGTCAAGATTCGTCACATATTGAAAATGTCCCACAGTTCTTTCTCATAAACATTTCTCTGAGTGACATTTTTTAGTGTTCTCAGTATCTTTCACCAACTGAAAATGACACTTATCCTTCAGTTTGCGTGTTTTTCCCCCTCAGCTAACACCAAATTTTGTTTTCTCTAAACACGGAGCATCTGAAAAGGGCATATTTTATGACTACTACAAATTTCTGAAAGGCAGTCACCCATCATCAGTCAAGCTGCTCCATGTGCAGAGGCTGTGAAATCAAAGTGTGTTTTGTGGTGTACTCTGAGCTTCATGTGACACAGCAGTGTGCAAATTCTTGCACTGCACTGGGTGAAAGTGATTTCATTGGCTTTGCTATCAGATGAAATGCTCCATCTGTCTTTTTCATCAGGTTTGGCAAGAAGCCATCTCTGATTCACAAAGTACATCTATCGGTCATCTGTCCACAAAGACAGCGAGCTTAGTAGCTGTTACAGAAGATGCATTTAGAGCACTCAACAGACAGATTTTGAGAGTAAGGGCTGTTTTCATCAAAAATGATCAATTCAGTGGATTGCACATTTTATCCTTTCTTAGCAGAGGTAAGGATCTCTCACTTTGAGTTTGAGCTGTGTAATATTAATGCCTTCAGTCAGTGTACTCTTTGTGAATTTCATTCAGCCAAAACAGCCAAATATATTCAAGCAATTTTATCTTATACTGTGGACAAACTGTGTGACCTAATTATGTTATTGATTTTGTAGGTACAGTACTGTGCAGAAGTCTTGAACCACCCCTCATTTCTTTATATTTTGCTTCCAAGTAGCCAGACTTTCTTGTATTTTTAAAGTGGTTAAAGGCTTTCTGAACTTTCAGATTTTTTGTCTTTGGGCATTTGCTGCTTTTTCACTCATTTTCAGTCTAGTCCTTGTGGCTGTCAAGAAGCCATTCTTGAAGGAGGGAAACAGGGAGAAAAGGCTGACGTATGCCAAATTACACCATTTCAACTGGACTGAAAATCAACAACAGCAGGTGTCAACAGGTCTTATGAAACCAAATTTGAAATTTTTGGTTCAAATCGTTGTCAATGTGTACGAAGGAGGTCAGGAGATACAACAGTGAGTGCTACAGCCATCTACAGTGGAGGCGCTGTCATGGTTTGGACCTGCAGTTCAGCCAGTGGTGTTGGGGATCTTGTCAAAATTGATGGAATTATGAATGCAGAAAAGTACCATCAGATTTTGATCCACCTTGTAATACCATCTGGAAAGCATCGGATTGGCAGCAGCTTCATTTTTCATCATGACAGTGATCCCAAACACACTGCCAGTGCAGTAAAAGCATACCTGGATAGAAAAACATACAGTGGAACACTATCAGTCATGAATTGGCCTCCTCAGATCCTGGACCTCAACATTACTGAAGCAGTGTGGGATCATCTTGATAGAGAACAAAACAAAAGGCAGCCAACATCCAAAGAAGAGCTTTGAATGTCCTTCAGGAAGCCCGGAGAACTATTCCTGAAGACTACTTAAAGAAATGACAAGAAAGCTGCCTAAGAGAGTTCAGGCTGTGTTGAAGAATAAAGGTGGAATAAAGAATAAAGATGGTCATACCATTTTCCTAGCAAAATATAAAGAAATGAGGAGTGACTCAAGACTTTTGTACAGTGCTGTATGCATGGGAGGGTTTCCTTTTTAAGTTGTTGACATTTGTTTTCATTACATCTTGATCAGTTAACAGTGTCAGCAGGTTAACACACTGACAGACTTCAATATAACATACCAAATAGATCCTTCACTTTGAAAACAATGCCGAGGCTGCAATTACAGTAGCTATTTTGAGCTTTGGATCCTGAGTGTAAACACTTTCCTCTCTGACTCTGCTGCATCCCTGTAGCAGTCATTTAGTCAGGACCCTGATGTGCTGTCATATTAAACATGAGCTGTAAATGGTTTGGGGGAGGTGAAAGAGGTTGTAGATGCTTATGTTATTAGTACGAGTAACCCAAACAAGCATCTAATCTCTGCAGCATGAAGAGAGTAGTTTTGCACTGTGTTAGATAACAGTATTTGATTCAGCTTTCAGCCAAGATGATGATTTCAGTTCTTGGGTTTATTTCAAAAATGACTCCACAGTAATCGCATCTAGGCCACATAGCATGCAGGCACTCTATAAACCCTATATGAAAGTTGCATTTGCTTCTGAGAAATCAGAGTCCCAGCAGTAACATTAGGCTTACAGTAATGTTCCCAGTGCAGATAAGCACTTTTGGGGAGACAATAACGTGACGGACCAGCTGCGGAAGTGACAACCTAACAGTAAACAGCTAATAGCAAACATGTATCTACAGTATTATATGAATCATGTGATTAAAACACACATTTCCTTGCCTCTTTGAACACTGATGAATCATCTGCTTCTTTTAAGCGTGTCTCAGTGCAGTTCTTCACATGTTTTGGTTTCTGTCTTTTTTGTAGCTGGTCCGTCACGTTATTGTCTCCCCAAAAACACTTCCATTGTGATTTGTGTAATTTAGGTTTTTCTATTTTTGTTGTGTTTTATTCAGCTTCCGTTGTGTTTTGTGTGCTTTTGCAGCATTTTTCTATTTGCTGGTGTTTTCTTAAGTTGCATTGCATTTGACTTCTCAGGGCCACCATAGAAAGATGACATGATCAGAATCAGAGTACTTTATTAATCCCTGAGGAAATTATGTGGTTACAGTTGCTCCAGGACAGTAACAAAAGTAATTAACAAGTTAAAATACCAATATTAAATAATATAATATATTACAAAATTACAAAATATTACAAATGGCTCTAATAATACAAATAACTCTAATATATAAATATCCCAATATATTACACAAAATTGAATATAGATAAGTTGGCTTGAGGTGCCCCTCTTATCATGCTGCCTTTGTTATATTAAAGGTGTACAGTTGTTGCAGTGTATACTTGTGCTTTAGATGGAGGCAGGAATGATTTCCTGTGTCGTTCAGTGGTGCATTTGGGTAATCTCAGTCTCATGGAGTGGGTGGGAGGTATTGTCCAGCATTGTCCTTAACTTGGACAACATCCGCCTCTCCAACACCACCTTTAGAGTGTCCAGCTCCAGTGGCTGAAGTCGGTGGTGTAGAGGCTGAATAGGAAAGGAGAGAGGACGGTCCCTTGTGGTGCCCCGGTGTTGCTGACCACCTTGTTAGACACACAGTGTTGAAGACGCACATATTGTGGTCTTTCTGTCAGGTAATCAACAATCCAGGACACTAGAAAGGCATCCACCTGCATCGCTGTCAGCTTCTCACCCAGCAGACAGTCGGCCTGATGGTATTGAATGCACTAGAAAAGTCAAACAACATGACCCTCACAGTGCTCGTCGGCTGGTCCAGATGCAAACTGAAGGGGGTCCAGATGTGGTCCGACCATAGGTCGGAGCTGGTCGCGGATGAGTCTTTCCAGGGTCTTCATTCACCTAAATATCTTCATTCACAGGCAGCACGGTGGCTTGGTGGTTAGCACTGTTGCCTCACAGCAAGAAGGTCCTGGGTTCAACTCTACCATCTGGCCGGGGCTTTTCTGTGTGGAGTTTGCATGTTCTCCCCGTGTTTGCGTGGGTTTTCTCCGGGTACTCCGGCTTCCTCCCACTGTCCAAAGACATGCAGTTAGAGGGGTTAGGTTAAATGGTGATTCTAAATTGCCCATAGGTGTGAATGTGAGCGTGCATGGTTGTCCGTCTGTCTCTCTGTGTTAGCCCTGCGACAGACTGGCGATCTGTCGAGGGTGTACCCTGCCTCTCGCCCTGTGGCAGCTGGGATAGGCTCCAGCCCCCCCGCGACCCTGAATTGGATAAGCGGAAGAGAATGGATGGATGGATGGATCTTCATTCACCTAAAAATCAAAGCTCATAAAGTTCTAAACTTTATACAAATTCCAAGTTAAAATATGCGAAATATATCAGATGTTAGCATTCGTTGGGGTTTAAAACAAGCTCTAAAGAACCAAGAGAACACACTCTCCTTGGTAAAAATTCATAAGGTTTGTTAAGTGATGCCTGTGGGTTGACAGTGTTGTAGTCTAACTTCACCACTTGTGTAAGTCTGCATTAAAACCATGCAACTTTCTCAAGCAAAATAAAACATATTCTTTGGCTTCAATAAAAACATTCAGATTTTTTTGTATTAATTAATCAGTTAAATCAACTTATTCAATTCAATTCAATTCCATTTTATTTATATCGCACCAAATCACAACAACAGTCGCCTCAAGGTGCTTTATTTTGTAAGGTAAGGTCAAACCCCAACAATACTAAGCTCATTTGGTGTTAAATAATTTTTACACTTTTACATGAGGTGTCAGCTATTGTGTCTTACCCTTTATGAAGAGGTCTATAAATACCTTAGAGCAGGTGGCTAAAGCCTGTGTAGCCCATCTGCTGCTTAACCCTCAGAAAGAGTCAAAGATGTAACTGTGCGGGTTCGTGTGTGTGCACAAATACATAGATGCATTCAAGTAAGTTGATAATACATTTAGTATGTTTATCTTTCTTAATGTGTCATATGAAAGCCCTTATGCAACGTAGACGGCTAATAATACCTGCCCTTACCAAACCCTAATGAGATACCGTATGTGCGTTTGTGTGTGCGCTTGTGTGTGCGCTTCTCAAACAGTCAGTCCATGTGATGGTAAAACACAATAAGCCTCTTAGGTCTAATCCTGCCCTGTTGGGAAGGGAGTGTCTCACACATGCCACACACACATACATCTGACAGTTCTTTGGTTTAACACAATCAAAATCCTGCAAGAGAAAAGTAATAAAAAACATTTACTGTTACAGTCAACAGTATTGCAGGATAGTAATAAAGTGTGTGTGATTATCAAAATTCTTTATGGTAATTTCAATTTTCAGAGCACAACAAACAAAAAAGAGCAGAAAATAACAAAGAAGAAGTAAAAACAAAAAATAATCATAATCAGTAAATAAAACTGTTTTTTGAACTCTCATGCCATAAAAAGTATGATGAGAATGTCTGCTATGAATCTTCATCCCTACAATGGTTCTTTTGTAAATGTATAAAAATACTAAGAGACCCTTATAACACACACTTCTGATATCAGCTGACTATGTCCATCCATTTAAATCACTTTTATTTATATGGTGGCAAATCACAACAATAGTCAGCTCAAAGCACTTTATACTGCAAAGATAATATTATACAATAATATAGATAGAAACCGAGTGATCCAACCATCCTCTGTCAGCAAGCACTCGGCAACCGTGGGGAGGAAAAAAGTCTCTTTTAACAGGAAGAAACCCCAAGCAGAAGCAGGTTCAGGGAAGGGTAGACATCTGTTTGGACCGGCTGGACTCAGGGGAAAGAGAAGAGAGAAAATACCAACAACAAACAGTAGAAATTGAAGGAGATAGAAGACATGTTTATGATGTGTAAGAGTGTCCAAAAACCAACATGTAGCTTGACATGGATGATGCCCTGCAGAGGTCGAATGCAGATTGGTTGAAAAGTGGGCCAGAACAGGAAAGGTGGCGACAGAGGAGTTCACCATGAATGGGAAAAAACATAATGAAAAAACATCGAAGATGAGAAAATAAATAAATAGCATGAAAATAACAGACAATGACACTTTTGATTGTTTTTAACACTTGGTTTCACTTCTATTTGTATGCTATAACTTTGCTCGTCTCTGCAGCAGGATCTAAAAGCTCTCTGAAAAGCCTTCGGTTGATCCAAAAGGCCGCAGCGAGAATAACAACAACTAGAAAGAGAGATCATATTTCTCCCATATTAGCTTCTCTTTATTGTTTCCCTGTCAAATCCAGAATTGAATTTAAAATCCTTCTCCTCACATACAAAGGCTTGAATGATTAGCTCCCCTCATATCTTAAAGACCTCATAGGATCATATTATCCCAACAGAGCACTTCACTCTGCAGGCTTTATAAACTTCCCATGATGCACTGAGCATTTCTTCTCCAATCCCCTCTTTTCGCTCCCCATGTGTTTACATAGTGTGTTCTGTCCTTGTCTCCCTATGCTCTTTTTTTTCTCTTCTCTTTCCCCTCTCCTCCCAACCAGCCACAGCAGATGACTGCCCCCATCATGATCCTGATTCTGCTGTTCTTCCTTCCTTCTGTAACCAAGTGCTGTTCATAGGGGATTGTCAGATTGTTGGGGCTTCCCCTCTAATATTGTATTGTTTTTACCCTGCAACATACATCAAGGCAACAAAAAACCTGAAGCAACTGTTATGGTTAGTGAATTGAATTGAACTGAATTGAATTGAATATGAAAACCTTTTTCCACCACTGAAGAAACACCCAACATTTTTTGCCACTCATATCAAAATTTCGGGTTATTATCTTATTTTCTCAATTTTGAGTTATTTTCTTAGAAATTTGAGTTAGTAAGTTGAAATCTTGAGAAAATTTGACTTATGGATTGCAAAAAATGTTTTTTTTTAGTGGCAGAAACAAGCTTCCATAGCTGAAGGACCAGCAACAGCACAACCAAGAGTCGTCCACAGACTGGTTGTTTGTGATACTGCCCTCTGGTGACAGCAAACAGCTACAACATGTAGACGGTGGTCTGCAAAGCTGTCTGTAGCCTCTGCATAGGACCAATGCAAAACCGTGTTTAAGCAATTAAACGTCAACTGAAGTTAAGAGTTAAATAAAGAAAAAGAAAAGCTATTTCTAAACAACTTAACACAGAATTACACTAACATAAAGCTCATGGATACATTGGTGTCCTGTATGCATACTCAAACTGATCACAAAAATAATTTAGTCAAACACCAGAAAGGAGATTACATAATCGCTGCTGTCAAACCAGACTCTGGGTAAATCTTTCAGTGCACATAAGTACAAGCATATGAGAGATTAGTGGCTTGCTTTGAAACTTAGAAACTTTGAGTAATGTGTTTAGTTTCTGCTTTGTGTGTCTATCCCCTTGAGCGAGCCAGACAATTCACTCAGCTCAGTGTGACCCGAACGTCTATCTAGGCTTTCATTGGTGCGGCTGAAGTAGGGAGTTTTGTATTGTGTCTTCTCTCAGCACAGAGAAAGATAAAACGTGTAAAAATGGCTTTCCTGGCACTGCTGTGATGTTACAGTGGTGACTATTCTTCAGCACAGCGCTGGCTTTTATGAATGTGAGATCTGGCCTGCCTGTAACAACAGATATGACTGTTTCTTGGAGTGTAACAGAAGTCTGTGGTTAACTGACAGTTTGCTTTGTATCATGCACAAAAAAAAAACCAGAATAACCTAAGGCTCATTTTTCTCTTTTTTTTCAGATTACCTCTGCTCTCCAGAAGAAAACGTCCACATGATCGACTTCACCAGGTTTAAGATCCGTGACATGGAAACAGGGACTGTCCTCTTTGAGATTACTAAACCTCCGACACCGGGTGAGCTCCAGCCTGCAGAAACTAGATAACATATTATATGGCAGGTCCAAAAACTTCTAATAAATCAAATGCCATATTGTTTCATCAGTATAATAGAAAAGCCTGCACACATAATGAACTGTACATAGTTTAAATGAGCTGAGAAAATGATCAAACTTAAAAAGCTGACTTCTTATTGTTATTTTTATTCATCTCATCTTTAGCAGGTGGTAGAAAGCAGTGTGACCCCAACGCCGGCCGTTTTGTCCGATACCAGTTCACCCCGGCTTTCCTGCAGCTGCGGCAGGTTGGCGCCACGTAAGTCACCATGTGGTGTGTACTGCAGTGACATCTGGTCAACCCTGCTGCCCTGACAGAGGAAACATACTGGAAGCAGGATGTATGTAGGCTCCGGTGTCGGGCAGCAGGCTGACACTGATGAGTGTGAACATACAGAGCGGCCCAACCCACCTGCTGAGTCAGGCACCACATAGCTGTCAGTGCTCCTGAGCGGTGCTCATCATGAGACTGAATGCAGGTTTCAAACCAACACAACAACTGACTCATCTAAGCTGGGCTTAGCCCTAAGGGTGTATTATTATCATTATTATTATTTGTATTGTGAGCATGTTAACCTGTAGATTAAATGTTTTTACTGCATTTAACACCTGGGAAAATATCTTGATGCATGCTCAATAATCCAGGTAAAAGAATCCCAAAAAGCGTTTTCTCCCACTGAAAATGCTATGTCCAGGTGAACAGATTCAGCTTTATGGGAACCTGGGAAAATAGTTTTTATTTTTAATTTATAACTTTTTATCTTTTCTAATCTCATTTAATTCACAAAAGTGTGTTATTTAAATAAAGCTTCCTAGAGGGGTATGCTCCAAAGCAAGTTAAACATAATCAAGCTTTCTTTGAATTAGCTGGCTTAACAAAACCTGAAGTCCCAGTCAGAGATAACGGGTATCATGACAGTGGTTATCAACTTTGTTTTTTAACTCAGACTTTCTGCTTCAGGCTCACATAAAAAGGGGTGTTTGATTTGTCATTTGACTCTTCTTCCAAACAAAAAGGATCAGTTGAGCAGTGCTTGCTCCAGTCAGAGACATTATCAGACAATGGAAATGTATAAAGAATATAAAAATATAACAGTAAAGAATAAATAAGACAAGAGAGCAAAGCTCTATTGTGACTCCTGTGAACTGCTCGTCACAGATGCACAGAACAGTAAAATAAACATATTAAGTCAAGTTAATGTGTTTATTTTATCGTGCAGTGTTGCTGTTTATTTCTAATGTGGAAGCTGCACGTTAGAGCTCTGAAGCAATCAATGCATTTAAACTCAGTGTGTGCAGATCTGACACGTTCCCATAGCCTAATAAAGGAGACTTGTGCAGTCATGTGAATAACAAAGTACACCCTTTCTGCTTCCATAGGAATTAAGAGGTTTAGTAGCAGCCAGGTGCTACTTATTAGATGTCCGTGATCCTCAGGTAGCACTGCATTAAAAACAGGCATGATTCTGTCATGGAAATCACTGCATGGGCTCAAGAGCACTTTCATAAATCATTGCCTTTGATCACAGTTTGCTGTGACAGCCACAAATCCAGGTTAAAGCCATATGTGAACATGATCCAAAAACACCACCAGCTTCTCTGGGCTAAAGCTCATTTAAAATAGACTGTGGAAAAGTGGACAGCTGTTTAGTCCTCTGGACTAAAGAGGAGAGGGGTCATCTGGCTTGCTATCAGCGCTCAGTTCAAAAGCCTGCGGTATGTGGGGTGCATTAGTGTCTCTGGATTGGCAGCTTACACATCTGGAAAGGCACCATCAATGCTGAAAGGTATATACAGGTTTTAGAGCAACATATGCTCCCATCTTCTTTAGAGAAGGTCTTGCATATTTCAGCAAGATAATGCTAAACCGCATACTGCAGCTATTACAACAGCATAGTATAAGAGTCCAAGTGTTGAACTGGACTGCCTGCAGTCCAGAACTTTCACCAACTGAAAACATTTGGTGCATCATGAAATAAAAAATACGACAAAGAAGACCCAGGACTGTTGAGCAACTAGGATCCTGTATCAGACAAGAATGGGACAACATTCCTCTCCCAAAAGTCCAGCAGCTGGGGAGGGGAAGAGAGGATGCTACACAGTGATAAACATGACCTTGTTCCAACTTTTTTGACACACGTTGCTGCCATCAACTTCAAAACAAACTAATATTTTTCGCAAAAAACACGGTACGTTTTCTCACTTTAAGCATTTGATATGTTGTTTGATTTGTTTTTTATGCTCTATTGTGAATAAAAAATGGGTTTATGAGATTTGCAAATCATCACATTCTGTTTTTATCTACATTTTACGCAGCTACTTTTTTGGAATTGGGTTTGTAGATAATGTAGATTGATCTTGTTTAGAACCTGTTTAATAAGCTGACTGCTTGCTTTTTCCTTGTTGTGTTCTTATAACTGTAATCATAACTGTTAAAAGTGGTGGCCAAATACACAAAAATAAGGCCCACTTGTATTAGCCTTTATGTGTAGCTGACCTTTGAGGAGTAACAGCCGTTTGTATTTTCATTTGCTTGTACAATTTATTTTTTCTCTTTGTGTCTCTGCAGAGTTGAGTTCACGGTTGGTGACACCCCCATCAACAACTTCCGTATGATTGAGAGACACTACTTCCGCGATCAGCTGCTAAAGAGCTTTGATTTCGAGTTTGGCTTCTGCATGCCCAGCAGCAAGAACACATGCGAGCACATTTACGAGTTCCCCACGCTGTCTGAGGAAATGAGTGAGTGTCACACACATTCACACATGACACTCCAACACACTCGACACGCCACACAAATACCCCCACATTTCGATGGATTTGATGTTTCAAAATCCTGTGTGTTGTCTCTTTCCTTCTCTCAGTGCGTGAGATGATCCTGCACCCTTACGAAACACAGTCTGACAGCTTCTACTTTGTGGACAACAAGCTGGTGATGCACAACAAGGCGGATTATTCCTACAGTGGAGGGCCTTAGGAAGACGTCCATCCTACAACCCTCCACCCTCTCTTTCTTCCTCCCTGTTCTAGACATTTTCTATAATCCAGCTATCACTTCAGGACCAGAAACAGATGAACTGATGGACAAATCACTGGTATTAAATACTCTTGTCTCCCTTCCTGTTAGCTTCATGCAGTTCCATTCAGGTACTCAGCTGCCTGGCCAATCAGATTTCTCCCTTTGCCTCTTTTTGCAGGAACACTGAATTCTGCCAGTTTTATCCTCAGTTTGCATCAGTGTGTGTGAGTGAGTGTGTGGGCAGCAAACACATGCAGTGTCTGTACATAATGTTAATTTCAGTCTGTATATGTGGGTTCCAGTTTTTCATCAGGAAAACTTTCTTTTTTTTTTTTTAATTTTGTGTGTTTTGGAAGAGAAACAAAAGTCAAGCAGACGAGGCAGAAACACAGAATGAGACAAAGAAGGAAATTAAATTACCCTAAAAAGATCAACAAAAAAATTAAACCATTCAGATGTATATTTACAGTATATAGTTTGTATAGGACTCTCATTACATTTTTACTTCTGAGGTTTTTAATCTTTGTAGTAGCACACACATCTGAATGATTCAGTCCGCCTCCTGTGATCTGCCATCGTTCAGTTGAATGACGGCACTGTGTACTTTGTCTTTGTGAATGTGTCACTCGTTGTCATATGTTTTCATGTTCATAGTACTACTACTACTACTACTGCAGTATGTGAGGAGTATTTTTTAAATAAATAGCCATTTTTAAAGTGTCAGAGAAGTTACATTAGCCAAAAGTCAGATGCCGATTTTGATATCCAGTACAATCTCTGTAGTACTGAGCACTGTGTATACTTTAATTACAATAAATGTTTTAAGTATAAAGAAAATGAAAAGTATGTAAAGTTTTGACAACCAAAATTCCATCACTGCAATAAATATGGGATTTTTGTGGGATCCTGATATTTGCTGCTTTTTTTCATAAACAGTGAGAATCACTCCAAATGCACCGACTTAAAATGAAACACGTGAAAAGAGTCATAGTTTAGGTACAGATGATACAGAATTTCATCACTTTTAAAGGGAGTGATGCCCAAACTGTAGTGGTTTACAAATTCCCCTAGCAGGCGAAAGGTCGCTGATTCAATTCCAGCTGGAGAAACAAATCCCTTTGCAGGTTGTGTAAGGAAGGGCTACCAGTGTAAAAACTCAAACCTAATCAAGCGTGGAGCTACTCACTGTGACTCCTTATGAGACGGGAGTAGCTGAAAATAGCTTTATGTAGCAATGGAAGCATCTAATGATCCGCACTACATATTGTAAGCGTGTACATCAGCTTCAGTCAAGCCTACAGCTGAAGTGACAGTAATTTAAACATTTTCAGAGACAATGCAGACTTTCCATTTAACAATCCCTAAACTTTAAGTTTTGCAGGTCGTTTGTGTGCTTTATTTGTAATATTTCCTCATGTTTTATGGGCTAGTTTATGTAGAAAACACTAAAGTACAAACAGAAAGTTAACCCAATCAACCACCCCCAAAATGTCACAATTTTCCGTATATAGTCATGTTCTCGATTTAGGAGAAAAGAAGCAATTTATTCTTTTTTTTTTCTTTTTTCTTTTAACAAACATCAAGTTAATTTTCATGCAGATGTTTAAGCCAACAGTCAAATAACTGTGTATGTTTGTGCTCGTGAATGTATGGGTTAATCTGTATGTGTGATTGTGTGTGTTTCTGTGTGTCTGAATGTGTCTGACACTGAAACAGAGGTGGATATCATGTCACTTGGCTTTTGGAGTACCATTGCATCTTGGTACCTTACTTCTCTGTTCACAAAATCCTCTCCAAGCTACTGACACACACACACCCACACACACATGTACACACATCATAATTTACATGCACACACTATTGCTTAACCACACACATCACATGTATATGGCCCTTAACTGACCCCTGATCTCCTCAGGTTCCTCAAACCTGATTCTGGGGTCCACTCTTACTCGCTGTCACTGTTCTCACTGAGGGAGTGACCCCGTGATCCTAACTGTCCAAACACATTTTTTCCTCCCATAAAAACTTTTAACCTGATAACAAGGTGATCCTACTCCTACTCTCCTACTCCTCATTTTACCAAACACTGAGGTGTCTTGTGTCAGTAAATTAATAAACAAATAAATACAATCTTTAAGGGACAGTGTAATCCTGTTGATGATTAACACCATACCATAGAAGGCTAAAAATAGCCAAAGATTATTCCTTAAGCCCGACAAGCTACAGATAACAAAACGTCTTTGCTGCCATCTTCTGTGGCAACAGTCTTACTGCACCACTCCCATTGCAATTCCCACTATATCATCATCAATTTTTTATTAGAAAACATTGTTAATACATTTTCTTTTTTCAGCGCATACTCTGCTGATTGGAGCCAGTGAGTATATCATACACAGTGTCTGAGTGATGATGTCCAAACATGAAACAACTGGGGGGTCTTTTTGGTCACCCAGAGGCAGTGGAAACTTTCAAGAGCAAAATTAGCATTCATATGAGATCATATTTCCAACTGCCTGATTGAAATCCACCATTTATCATTTGCAGAATATTCAACCCTTGAGGGAAATATCTGTCTCTTTAACTGTGTTCACCGGTTAGTTTCTAACAGACCTTTTACATTATAATAGTAGGTAAAAGCAGGTGTTACTAATCACATTAATGAAGCTTGGTGCTGTTCTGATTAGATACAGAGCCTTCATTAATGTGATTAGTAACACCTGGCTTACTATTTCAAGTCAAAACGGCTTCTGTGAAAAAGGTTTATCGTGTCTGTTTGCCGTTTGTTGCTGATCAGGGAGTGAACTGTAGGTTTTTAGAGCTTTTTTTTTCCCTGAAAGCAGCTGTTTGCTGTGACTGAAAGCAATTCTTCGAGGAGAGACGATGAACCAAAACAGGAAAGCTTTGAGCCCGACAGTGAGCTGAAACTCACTTTATACAGTGGCTTTATAAAGCTGAGGGGAGCTGCTTTCTTCACTATAAGTTATGTTTTACATTGTTTACACTGTGTTCATATCGTAGTTAAAGTTGGCACCATTGCTTTTATATTAATCACCTAAAATTAAAGTCCAGAATATGCAGACATTAACTCATAAACAGTTGACTTATTCACATTTATTTGTACTGGAAATTTTATTTTATTTTATTTGTTTTTTATTTATTTATTTATTTATTTTTACAAATTATTTAAAAAAAACCTGATATTCCTCAAACTACTTAAAAATACTTGGATACAACAAAAAAAATCAGTGTTTTTAAATCAATGTGACAACACAGTTTGTGAGGGGTAAATAAATAGATACATTCAAAAATATATATTTAACAGATCTTTATAAGGACTTTAATTACATATTTAATTCATCAACCATTTCTCTTTTTATCTTCTGTTTATCAAACTTTTATGTCATTGGCTAATTATGAAGAGGTACAAAAACAAAAACACCAATGACTATATTGCTTGACTAACATATTTATGGCTTTCATCTGGGTGTTTTTTATTCTTTTTTCTTTGTGATGACCCGAATGAAGCTGTTGCTGGTGGTTTGACCCCTTCAATTTTATCCTCTACTCCATGCGCTTTGTAAGTAGGTGATTTGTGGCACAAGCCTCTACTCTACTACTGAATAGTCTACTAATTCACCAGGAACTATAAGAAGGAATGGAGGAGGAGAAATGTGTCAAACAAAAACTACACAACAAGAGCTCTTCTGTCCCATCAGCTGAACTGTGACTGTGCATGCAGTGAAAATCTCAACAACCAATCTAACCAGAGTCTGTTGCAGAGATGGGTTAAATAGCCACCAATCAAATACTGTAGCATGAAACTGCTTGCAACTACATTCCTCATTCAGAATCACATGGTACATCAAATACAAATCCAAAGAGCAAAGGTTTACATTAAGGAGATGGATGCTGTACAGGAGGTCAGATACCCAGGCAGACCCTCCACTCCTGAATAAACCACAGGATGCAGTCCGTTCAAACAGCCATGCTGCTCCATGTTTCGTACTTCATCCCCATCCTCATACTCTGCTTTACAACGACCGCCGGCAGCCACCCCTGACGTCTGACTGACAGGAGGCGTGACATGCAGGCCGCTGCTCTGAATGTGGTGGTCCTGAGGGACACAGGTAGGGGACGAGGTTGTGCTAACTTGTAGCTCTGACACCAGGCTGTCCTCCCTCAGCTCCTCCCACAGATTACCTGCAAAAAGGAAACACAGGGTGTGTTTTAGAGAGCAACACCAATCATCATTCAGCAGGGATGCTGCACTTGCACAACAATTTGCTTTCCTGTTATTTGACAGTTAAAACAACAGAGGATTCATTTACATCCCGATGCAGGCTGATCTCCTCTCAATAACCTTGTGTGAAGCCATTTTCTTTCTTTGTTTCTTTTAAGATGTTCCTTCTATCTTGAACAACAAGGCCACCCGTATCTCCTGGACTGACCTTCACAAGTTTGTAAGACTACAATCATCCCCTGCTGGCAATACAGGTTATGTTTGCAACCCAGGCCAAATTATTTAAACTGGACAAAACTTGAGTCATTGTTAACAAAGGGATTGAAATTTTGTGGTGTTCTGATTTTATCAGATCTATTTTCGTATGTATTTTTCATCTCATTTGCAGGGAAACAGTTAAAGATAAATTTAAGGAGAGTCAACCTCAACAAGCAAGTAAACGGAAGGTAAATAAATCTGCAACCCACAGAACTCTTAAATTTGGAAAAGGCTGTAAATGAATACAATAAAATGACTGGAATAAATTTGTTTAATGGATTACAATTTATCTAACAAGCAAGAAAATCAACTCGTCAGTGCTCTCTGGTGGGCAAACTATGTAACTATGACAGTTTCTAAATTCCTTTTCTTCCTTCAATTCAATTCAATTCAATTTTATTTATATAGCACCAAATCACACAGTCACCTCAAGTCGCTTTATATTGTAAGGTAAAGACCCTACAATAATACAGAGAAACCCCAACAATCAGACGATCCACTATGAGCAAGCACTTGGCAACTGTCACCTGATCCAGCCCTAACTATATGATTTATTAAAAAGGAAAGTTTTAAGCCTAATCTTAAAAGTAGAGAGGGTGTCTGTCTCCCAAATCCAAACTGGGAGCTGGTTCCACAGAAGAGGATCCTGAAAGCTGAAGGCTCTGCCTCCCATTCTACTTTTAAATATCTTAGGAAGTAAGCCAGCAGTCTGAGAGTGAAGTGCTTTACTGCGGTGATATGGTACTATGAGGTCTTTAAGATAAGATGGGGCCTTCGTTATCATCTCTTAAACCAGTTTATCAGTATCTAAAGTGAATATATGCAGTAGCTGGATCAAGCTGAGCAAATCTTTGTGCATTCTTTGGGCTCATTTACCCCCCATTTCCTGCTTGTTTTTGTATTGTCTCTGTCTTTCTTACCTTGCAGCTGCAAGTCAGTCAGACTGGGGTTGAGCATGTCGATGTCATAACTGGTGTCTCCCTCCAACAGCAAGTCTTGCATGCTCCTGGGCCCAATACCGTACTCAGCCTGGAGAGCATCGTTATAAACAGGCGGCATCTTCCCAGCCACGGGTGAGTTCAGACTTCCGGTGGTCGACGGGATGCCAGCCACAGGCTGCTGTCCACAGGGTGAGTACAGGGCAAATGAGTTGCTGGGGTGTATGGCAGCAGGGGGGAGGTAGCAGGGCTGCTGAGGTTGAATGTGAGCATACTGTGACCGACGATTGGGCTTGCATGCTGGGTGAAGTTCAGCTGGAGTACAAGTCAAAGCGGAGGGGTTGTAAATGGGGGCTGCTCTGGTTAGTGAGGCCGATTTGGTGTAAGGTGGCAAAGACCTGAGTTTTTCCGGTCTTTCTCCCAGTAGCCGATCAAGGTCTTCTGTAGAAAAGGTAAAAAGTAAAATAAGCATATAGCTTTGATAAATTTAAAAGTAGCGGGAAAATCTTTTAATTTAAGAAATTCCTGGTAAAAATCTTCTGAATAACCTTAGTTTCTAAATACAGCTTCTCTGACAGACCCACCTGGCTTTGCCATGCTCCTGCGAATAGTGATGGGGTCTTTGCGGCGCCACTTGTGCAGCTCTTCCTGCATTTTCTCCACCTTGGCTGGATTGAGCGCCCACAGGCAGCCTTTACGAGATGTGCTCCCATTCTTGTTCTCCACCTTCTCAAAGCACTTATTCAGTGACAGGTTGTGACGCACAGAGTTCTTCCATCCATCAGGAGCTGTCTGAATGCAGAAAGGAAAAGGTAAATGCAGAAGACCTGTATGAAAGGGTTCTTATGTTAACCACTCTGCTGCCAGGACACCTCAAATCACTTCAAACAAATCAGACAAATTCAAAGGCTGGTTTGATCTCCTGGTGGGAGATGAAGATTTAATGGATCATGAATGTTGTTATGATTCATTGTGTCAGGAACACGAATACAAAATCCACACAGAATTTTAAGGTAATCCATCAAAATGTTTCAATTTAGTTTTTCCATAGTTTCCATAGTATTTTTCCACATCTTGAGTATGACTCTTAAAAAAACCCGACCTCACTTGCCTGATTGTCTTCCGCTGCATGTGTTACATTCTTGTTTAAATATCCTGAAAGCAACTATAAATTAATTGTGAACCATCCAATAAAATCAGGACACTCAGTCCACGCTGCAGGGAATATTACAACATACAGTATATTATTATTGCCACCATCTGCTCTGGCAGTGAATGGTATTTGCATGCCATAACAAGTGTCCACTGAACTGCACATAAGTGATGCACTGACAAGTATTTAGACGTATCTAGAAACAGCTTTTGCCAAATGAACCCGACTTTTCTTTAAATATCACTTTTATCATCTGTCTCATGTATTTTCGAGCCCTGCAGCCTATGTTTAACTTTTTTTTTTTAGGCAGCTGTTTGGAAAACAGCCATCTATAAGGTGCCTGCTTGAATATGAATGGCAGCAAGTCTTTGAGCTCCTTCCAGAAGTTACTCTGAATTTATTGAACTGATTTGTACACACTTGGAATCGGTTGGAAAATGTAAAATATTTGTCACGTGCAGGGTTCAGACCAAGGTCCAACTCTGCAGGTGTAGATATTAATGCACAAAGGCTTTCATTTTGAACATGATTACATCTGTCAACTACTTTATAAAAATTAATTACTTACATATCTTTGTTTTTGTATCAGATTTGACTTCTACTGACCTGTTCCAGAGTAACCCATCTGCAGGTGTAGCACACTGTGGCTTTAATCACTAAAAACAGGGATTTTAAGTGATCTTTTACTTATAAGTCCTTATGAAAAATGTTTAGATGCTGTGTAGATTGTAAATTTTAAAAAAGGATGCAATCCAATATGCTTCAAAAAATAAAAGCTGGGACTGGAACATGCCATTGTGTTGCATCACTGCTTTTTTTAATAATACTGTAGGTGACAACTGATAGTAAATACTGTATAGACTCAAAAGGGCCTTTGTCATATTTTTCATTTCATTCCAAATGTTTACATCGATGACAAGTCTGAACTGCAGGACAGCCAGTTTTGTCTGCTGTGGTTTTGGATTGGATATCTAGATGGCAGCATACAGTATGTTGCTGAAAAACCTATGCTGTTCAGTATTAACGGGAAGTTACCTTACCATGCCTAATAATGCACTCCCATACGATCACAGACACAAGCTTTTGAACTGCAGTAACAGCAAGTCGGATGGTTCCTTTCCTCTTTAGCCCAGAGGGTGTAGTGTCTGATTGGAAATCAGAATTATGTCTGTTTTTGGTTTTCTGGCTTGTCCATTTTACAGGGATTTCCAGGGTTCCCGGCATCTTTTAATGAAATAGTGTATATGAAATACTCAACTTCTCTCTTCTAAATAATAAAAAATTTAAATATGTGATATATTATCTGAGAACTATTTTCAGTGACGCATCGTTTTCAGTTTTTGGATTATGTGTCTGTCTACTCTTAAACTGTAAGTGTCTTTTGCACACAGATGTCTCTTGAAAAAGAGACCTCACTCTCAATGAGACAATCTGTTTATGTAAAGGATTTAATAAAAATGTTGCAGTACCTTAAAATATGGGAAGTGTTCAGTCATGAAGCTGTAGATCTCGCTGACTGGGAGACTTCCTGTTTTGCTGTTCTTCAGAGCCATGAAAATCAAAATGCTGCCACAATAAAGATTTTATTTATAATTATACATTACATTTATTAACATTTTATTATACATTTAAAATTAAGATACCAACTCGTGTACTGGAATTGCAATATTTTTACGAAGATATGACCACTTAAGAAATCTACCCTGCTGTGATAACACATACAGTACTAAGTATTATTAAGTAATAAAGGTAGACAAAAAATATAAATATGTGCAGCAGTGCTACCTGTATGAGTAAATGGGCTTGGGAAAGATGGACTGTGTGGTGCCGTCCTGGTGTGACAGGCTGGAGAGAGTATATTTTGAGCTGCTGGACTGGTCATTGTTAGGGTACAGTCTAGAAGAGACCTTTAGAGAACAGAGAAGAAAATCATGACGTGACAGCTAATAAAATACAACCCATTACATATGTTATAATCCAATGTGCTTACCACATCATAAACCCAAATATTAGATATCACTCGTGTCATAAACGTCCTGTCTTCTAAAGCATTTCTCCATGGTTGAAGCAGCATACTCACCTGTTGTTGAGGGCTTGCTGAGCTGTAGGAAGGATAGATCTGAGACAGAAAACAGGGAGGATCCACGGGTACTGCTGGCAGCTCTGGATATGAGCTCTGCAAATATAAGAAAATAAAAAGAAAATGTTTGGAGAAGCCCTCAAGACTGCATTATAGCTGCTTTAACACTGAATTTCAGTAGTAACAAAAAGCTTCAGTATGTGAAGTTATATGGGTGTTTGTGCTGTAATGTGGTGCATCTTTAGTTTCTTTTCTTCTTTGCTTCCTGATATCAGGCTGCTTTTGGCTGCATAAAGCTTTATTAATAGACTGTGATAAAAATGAGTGTACCATAAGTATAGAGACCTGAATGCTGCCATTGTACTGGTCCCAGGATGGTGGCATCTCGCTGCTGTGTGAATGACGGTCAGGACTGCACACCTCCTGCAGGCTGCTCAAGGAAGAAGAGCACTGTTGGAGGCACCCTGCAGCTGCCACCGCTCCATCGCTGAACTGTCGACAGTATGGGTGGAAACGGTCAGAGTCCACGTGTCCTTGTCCTGACCCTGAACTGATTATCCCATCAGCGCTGTGCCTCCTGCTCACAGCTACAGTCCTCAGGCTGAAGGTGTTGCTCTCTTCCTGGGTGAAGCAGCTGCCTTCTTCATTCTGTGGTGTGAACATCATCACAGTGATTTGACAC
The DNA here is from genome assembly GCA_015108495.1 of Heterochromis multidens. Classification (NCBI taxonomy): domain Eukaryota; kingdom Metazoa; phylum Chordata; class Actinopteri; order Cichliformes; family Cichlidae; genus Heterochromis; species Heterochromis multidens. The sequence continues at coordinate 1,672 of VUQS01055193.1, read as the reverse complement.
AGGCTAGACTTATTTGGAAATGCAAATATGCCAGCTGTTGCGAAATGGGTGACATCCTTGTCTTCACTTTCATTTTAAACAAAGAATTCATGATAAGAGGATGCTTTCTGGGAATCCAATTAGGTAAATAGTGTGTCATCTTTTTTAGTATTATTCTTATTTCTTTACTTTGAGCCTTCCCGCATAAATGTGTCAAAACTCTATCTGAAGGATAGGCTGCATGTTTATTTATCCTGACAGTATCCTGGCAGTAGTTTAACTTTTATTTAATAAGCATTTAAGTGGTATCAATCATATCTTCCTGCAAGCAGGTGGTTGTGTGATCCCCCTATATAACTGCCTTATTTTTGTTATTCTTGAAAAAGTCCATATGTGATAAAGACCATTTGTCAATCAGTTTAATTCAGAAAGGCTTCATAGAGTGTACAAACAGCAGCTAGATGTGACTCAAGAGCAGATTCAGAACTGGTTTTATTTGCAGTGTTACATAAAAAAGGTCTTTTTGGGTTAAAACAGAGATGCCAGGGTCAGCTGCCTGTGATTCTACCATCTGTTGGCAGGTGTCTCCAAAGGGTTCACAGGTGTGTAAACTCACCTGAGGGGCTGATGTTTGAGGTTTGCTACTGCTCAGTGAAAATGTCAGCGAGTGTGACATCCTGCACCAAAACCTGCTCCTGTGAAGACATTATGAAAACAACCTAAATATGGGAGAAGTATGACTTGTCAGGGGCTTGAGTTCACACTGAACATTGCACAAAGCTGGGAAAGCACTTTGGGAAACAGACTAAAACACTTGACCAAAATAAGATAATAAGATTGATTCTGCTGTCATTTTTGTATGATAAATATGATGAAGTAAAAAATAGCAGCTGCTTAGCTTAGCCTTAAACACTGTGCACAGCTAGCTAAGATGTAGCAAAATCAGCAAAAGCTGCACATCTAAAGCTCACATACACAGTACTGTGCAGTACTGAGACACCCCTCATTTCTTTATATATTGCTAGGAAAATGGGAAACAGGTGCAGTAATTTATTTATTTATTTTTATTTATTTAAGTGATTTAATGTAAAACATACATGCAAAAGCTTGAAAGTCAATATTTGGTGTGACCTCCTTTATTTTTCAGCACAGCCTGAACTCTCTTAGGCAGCTTTCTTCTAATTTCTTTAAGTAGTCTTCAGGAATAGTTCTCCAGGCAATGTTGAGGTCCAGTCTCTGGGGAGGCCAGTCTGTGACTGATGATGTTAAATTGTGTGTTTGTCTATCCAGGTATGCATTTTACTGCATTGGCAGTGTGTTTGGGATCATTGTCATGCTGGAAAATGAAGCTGCTGCCAGTCAAACACTTTCGAGATGGTGTTGCATGGTGGATCAAAATCTGATGGTACTTTTCTGCATTCATAATTCCATCAATTTCGACAAGATCTCCAACACCACTGGATGAAATGCCGCCCCCATCCATGACAGAGCCTTCACCATGTTTTACAGATGGCTGTAGACACTCACTGTTGTACCTCTCTCCTGACCTCCCCTGGTTTGTGTAATATGGCATATCTCAGCCTTTTTTCCCTGTTTCCCTTCCTTAAGAATGGCTTCCTGACAGCTACCCTTCCACTAAGACCATTTTTGATGAGGCTTCAGTGAACAGTAGATGGATCAGCTGAAGGTCCAG
>VUQS01055192.1:0-12948 GCA_015108495.1 Heterochromis multidens | reverse complement strand
GGGTGTTAACATTAGTATGCACTTACAGCAAAGTATATTTACTGAACACACATTATTGCAAATATTTTCCCTTCCACTGCTTTGTGGGGTACTTTTCTCCTGGTCTAAGATCAGCAGCAGTAATAATAGACTGACCTGTAACACTGCCAGCTGCTGTTGCAGATGTTTTAGTATCCCCCTGGCTTGAAGTCTGTGTCTGGGTACCTTGGCCATCTTTCAGATCCTCCTCCTTGTCCTCCTCTGTCGGAAAATCCCACTGGGAGGCACCGGTCCGGTCCTTCACATAGAAATACCGCCTGTGCTCTCTAGAGAGTGGGACAACAGAGATAGAAGGCACAAGTCTCAACCACTGGTCTTCAGACTTGCCATGTAGCATGATACCCTGGGACAGAAGGGCAAGGGAGTGGACATGATGGCCACAATTAGGGACTAGGAATGTTGGTGTGGACAGTGGTTTTAACTGTCCTGGACAAGGGCCAAATTAGAGTGTGGTTATGGATGTGGATAGGGAACCCACCTTGCTCTCAGGAATAAATAAACAAAACAAATCATCTCTAGGTCCTGAAAGCACCAATCAGCAGCTCACACCATGGTTGTCACATTTGTTTTGTTTTAGACAACCATTCCCTCCCAGACACAGGAAGACGTCGGGGAGGAAGCACCATTATCATCATCATCATCAACAGCAACAACAACCATAGGTCAGAAAATAAGAAGCACACATTCAACTCATTTTACATCAGAAAGAAGTAAATAAAAAACAGGAAAACATATGAAATAGAGTTGGTCTGACCTGCTGGATTCCCGTCATTGCTCCATCTTCACCTTTTATTTGATGCGTGACACTCGTCGCTTCCGGGGCATCACTCTTTCTGCATTGCATTCTGGGGGTTGTAGTCCTGTAAAGTGCAAAGCTGTCCCACGCAACCAAACCTTCCTACCATACACCCCCTCCCAAATTTGTCTGGACCCATAATCAGTTTACAAATGCCCTTTTACAACAAAAGGCTTAAGAGTCTGTTACAGGGACAAAGAGTCCTCTCTGTGGCAGGTATATTTAACACGAAGAAGGCAGGCCCAGAGTGGATGCTCCCTTATCAGTATACGCAAGGATTGCATCACAAAAACCTGAAGAGTCTGTTTCTGGTAAGTATTCTGATCCACTTGGACTCGTTAAGCTTCTCCCCAAGTCATGTTACAAAGTCTGCAACCTCAGCACTGAGGGATGTGTAGTCACATGGTAAGATTTTTGGGGGGCGGGGGAGTTTAGAGATGTGAAAGGTAAGGAGCGCGTACCTGTCCCAGTGGCAGGACCAGCCTTTAGGGGTGGCGTTAAGTTCGTAATATTTTATGTGTTCGGCAGCTTCCTGCAGCCGGCGGCGAAGATAGACTCCATTCAGAGCGCCCTCCCTCCAATCAGCAACCCGTGTCTGGAAAAAAATAAATGAAACAAAGAGCAAAAAATGACAGAGGGGGAGGGACGGAGGCAAGAATGAGATAAAAGACCATAAAATAGAAGGGATCACAAGACAGATAAAGACAGAAGAGCCGCAGGATAGATGAGTAATATGGAAGAGTAACTACAGTAAGTTTTCAGAATGACACCTTATGATGAATTATTATGAAGATTTTAAATATTAAATACTACCACGTGCCTGTGCAAAATTATGTGAAACAAAATTAAATGTTAAATATTTTAAAAGTCGGACTAGAAAAGCTGCAACTGGATCTTAGGATAATATTGCTTAGAAAATGAACTAATATCCACGTACCTCAGTTTGTAGCAGAAGCAACTGAAAGTTTGAGATCCCTTTCTTGTTTATCCCCAGGAACTCCATCTTGCTGATTAACGTGTTTGCCAGTTCACCGATCTGAAACTAAATTTTTCAGCATTAAAATATGTCTCACAAGAGAGTGTCATAATTACTATGGTTAGTAATAGTAACGTTGTTACCTTGAGCTCAGGCGTTTCCTCTTTGAGCTCAGACGTCTCCCCCTCCTCCTTCACGGAAGGTTTTGAACCCATTTTGTCCTCAGAGTTGTCCGTTTCCTTGTCTTCTCCTTCCGTAACACTTTCCAAGACTTTAGGAAGTGCTACCAGACACAAGAGAGGCATTTAAGTATGTAGATACTTACCATTTTTTTATGTTATTTCACCCACTTCTGTCATGTGTTAATGTTAGAACTCACCTGTCTCTGTGTTATCTGGTAGGTCTGAGCCTCTACTGTTAGAGTCAGGGCTGGCAGCACTGAGGAAAGCAGTCTTCCACCGGTTCTTCTTCGGCAGGAGACCACGAGGACCGGAGGCTTCTTGGCTATTCTCAGAACAAGGACTGGAGCCCCCAGCGCTCACATCACCTTCCTCCAATGCCCGTAGTTCAGCCTAAGAGTCAGGTGTTTGAATATTCTGTGCGCAAAAAGAAAGCTTCAAAGATATTCCTGAGCTGCATTAAATACGCACCTTTTTCCTTTCCAGAGCCAATTCCAATTCCATTGTGTCCTCTTCTGTCTCCTCCTCACCTTCAGAGTTGTCTCTGGATTGCTTCTTGATGCAACCATCTTTCTGGACAATGGGAGCTGAGTCTGAGTCCCTCAGAGGTGTAGAGGGAGATCCTGCAAGGTGAGTGCCTTCTCCGTCAGAATCCAAGCTGTTCTCACTCTCATCCAAGCCTTTAAGCAGTCTTTTCCTCCATTTCTCTTCTGCTTCCTTCACTTCAGAGGGGATCAGAGGAGCGAGGAGAGCTGCAGCAACACCCTGACGCTCTTCCTCTTCACTTGTCAGGCCTACAACGCTCTCAATTACCTCCTTTAAGAAAAAAAATTAAAAAGGAAGGCATATTTAATATCAAAGTAAGACTACTTAAACAACACAGAAACAAGCCAATTCAAACTTGTGCTGGACATAGGTGAAACATGCCTTCACTTTTGTCTCTTTTGCTGATGTTGTGGCGGCAGCAGATCCAGTGTTTTCTTCTGTGTAATAACCTGCATGAGCAGTGTCATTGCCATTGACACTTGAGCTACAAAGAAAAATAGAAAACACAGAATTATCAAGTATCAAAATGAAAACATGATCTTCACAAACTTGGTATTAGTTTCTCCTACCTGTTGGAATACTGCCCCAGGCTTTGCACCTGATCAGCTAGATAGTGTGGCAGCTCCCAGGACACTTCATTGGTCAGTGTGTTCCAGTAATAATAGCAGCCAGAGTTCTCATCCCACACCTCCTGCCAGTCTCCCATCTCCACACCCACTGAAATACAAGCAAATACATGAGACTGTTTTTTAAAAACGCAATATCTTAGTATCATTGTTACCACAAAACCAAAACATAATAGGACAAAAAAAACCCACTATTCTCACTTAGAGTAAAGAAGACAAAAAAAAAAATCTGCTATGTTAAAAGTGGCCAGTAGACATCAATATCAAAAGAGTTCCTTTTGAATGTAACTGCTCTGTGATTGGTCTCTTTATGTAATCCAACAACTAACATCAGAAAAATACTGCTTTCTTGTCATATGAACACAAATATACTATATATGGAATTATTTTTGGTAAAGAAATATAACTGAGTTCACCAAGGACATGCACACTTGATCTTTTAGTGCAGCAGAGATAGTTACCTCCAGCTAGTGAGTACTGAGTATTGTACTCAAAGTCTGTGCTTTGTTGATTCTGTCCTTCACCAGCAGCTGGTTGCTGAGTATTAACCTCAGGTCTGGGTGGAGTGGCATTTGGAACTGACTGTTGAGATGGTGCATCATCTGAACTTGGCTGAGTTGTGATCGCATCAATTTCCTGCAACCAGAAAAGACGGACAAGTTTTTAGTTGCACAAGCAAACCACACTCTCTTCGAAGCACTAGGCTTTACACCGATGACTTGATTTATTATAATGAGCTCAAAGAGTGTAAAACCTACATAACTGATGTTAAAAATCAGGGGAAAAAAAAAAAAAAAATCTAACACAGACAGAGAAACCCAAAGTGTTCTCCACATTTTTTTTAAACTGATCTAGCTTCTCTCAATATAGGTAATAATATATTTTAATTATCACAAAGAACTTGAGTCTGAACCTGACGAAGGTAAATAAAGACTGAGTCAGCGGATTAACACTGTTCTTCTTTCTATTCTGAACCACACACTTTGCTACAAAGCAGAAGTTAATTTCAGCCTACTTGTTGTGAATGCATACTTCTAAGCGCTCAGTTACAGTATTATCATCATACTTACAGCCATGAAATTTGCCAGTGTGCTGTCGATGTCACCTGACTGATTGTGTTGAGAATTTGCAGCTGAACGATGAGAATCTCCTGCATCCTCCTCGTCACTGTCCTCATAGGCTCCCAGCAAGGACAAACCCTCTACAAGTGAAAGCAAAACAGCTTTGTTCAATCCAGTGAATTTATTTCTTAAATCCACTGCTTGAGAATCACTTCAGCCACACACACACACACACACAGAGAAAGATACTTTACCTGTAGCTTTTACTGCTGGAGTCTTCATATTTGTGCTTCTCACAAATCTGTGCCCATCTCCGTCCTGTTCATCTGGGGGGGAAGAAAAAAAGAGTTTAAAGCTGAGCTTCCAGCAAAGAATAGTAGCTGTTAACATTACAGGTATTCATGGATTAAATAAAAAAAAGCATCGTGGCTAAAGGACAGAGTTTTCATCTTGTCTTTTAACACATACGAGCCTCTTTTTGGAAAACAAAACCGATGATGTTCACCTAACCGTTAGCTTAGCGCACTAGCCCAAAGTTTGTGGTGGAAGCTAAAACCAGAAAATGGTTTCACACATTACAGCTCTCAGCTAGACGTTTGTAAGCGACGGCATATATTTGCGCCATATCTTAAGTAACTGGGCAGCTAAATAACAATCGCCTGCGTTTTTTTTTTGTTTGTTTGTTTTTTTTTAACCAGTTGGGACCGTTCTTCGCACCTCAAGCGTTTAGCATTAGGCTAGCCTGCCGCTAACATGCTACTGAGATCAAATACCATCAGATCCTGAGGGCGCTTCTTCCCTCTCTCCCACATTCCCGCCGCGGTTCCCGGGTGGGGAAAGCTGCAGTATAGTTCTCCGACCGACTGCTCCTCCAGCGAGGCGACTTTTCTTCCCCATCTCTGTTTGTCTGTGTGTTTGGAGGCCTGCTTCCTTCGCTGGCGTAGTTATTACCGCTCAGGTCTGCGCTGCTACTTCGAGCTGGCACAAAAGGTTTTCATTTCCGGGTCACAGGGTAGTGTTTTGAGTGTAGCAGAGCCCGTCTGCGCAAATTCACTGTGGAACCGGCAAGCTAAGTTGCTAACGTAGACACAGTCTGAGTAGTAGAAACCTCCAGACTTTAGAAGAGCAGGATATTGCTGTCGGTCGAGGAGTTTGTTTCGCCCGTGGACTGACGTAGCGGTAACTACCTCAGTTAGCGTGTAGCTGGTTAAAACGGACCGGACATGGAGGGTGAAGATAAGCGATTACACGGTTATGGAGGGGACCCACCCACAGATGCGTGAAGGTAGGGACCCACCGTTGAGGCAGCAGTCCACAGGACTTGAAGGAGGAAGGACTGCCCAGACCAGGACCAGAAGAAGGTCCGTGAGCTCCGGATCAGAAACATTAGGAGGTGCCATGGGACCACTTCTGCACTGGCTGCACGATGTGGCAGCTGTCACTCTCCTCAAAGCCCGACGGACATTGCTTCAGGCAGCCATCCTTTTTTGTGTCCTAGTGCTGCTGCTCTGGGTGTCCATCTTTCTCTATGGGAGCTTCTATTACTCTTACATGCCCACTGTGAGCTTCTCCACCCCTGTGCACTTCTACTACACCGCTGACTGTGATGCCTCAGAGTCGACACTTTGCTCCTTCCCCACATCCAACATCTCTTTCATGAAGAATGACAGAGACCAGGTGATGGCTAATGGTCAGCCTTACCGAATATCGTTGGAGTTGGAGATGCCTGAGTCGCCCGTGAATGAACAGCTGGGTATGTTCATGGTCAAGATGTCTTGTTATACCAAGGGTGGGAAGACAGTCTCATCGGTTGGAAGATCTACAATGCTGCATTACCGCTCCAAGCTTCTGCAGACCCTGAGTACCTTGGCGTTCGCCCCTGTCCTCCTCACTGGGATGGCTGAGCAGAAGCAGCTCATAGAGGTGGAGCTCTTCTCAGACTACAAGACCAATGCTTATCAACCCACTGTTGGTGCGGTCATTGAGATCCACTCAAAACAGGTTCAGATCTACTCATCTCAGCTCCGTATCCATGCTTACTTTACTGGTATTCGATATGTCCTGTATAACTTCCCCCTGACATCTGCAGTGATCGGTGTGGCGACCAACTTTGCCTTCCTCAGTGTCATTGTGCTGTTCAGCTACCTGCAGTTTATATGGGGCGGACTCTGGCCTCCAGATCAAGTGAGAGTCAGGGTTATGATGGGAGACAACACCCGCATCCAGCAGAGGAGAGAGGAGGTGCGAAAGCGCATGGAGAGGGAAAACTCTCAGAAGGAACTCAATGCTTCTAAGCTGACTGGATCTGTGAATGAGTCATCTGATTTCCAGGAGAATGGCACAGCCGCAGAGCTGTCAAAGGATGCCTCTGTAATCCCAGATTCCTTGGGGCCTGATGTTCCAGATAGCAAGGAAGAGGAGTCGCATGAGTCTGATGGGCCCGAGGTGGACGAGAGTTCACCACTTCAGCCGGGTGACACAGTACTCCGGCAGAGACCTGGACCCTGGATGAGCCTTTGAACCCTGTCATCTCACATGTGCAGTAACTGTAGGATATGCTTATATGTCGCATTATCACTCTTTCGCAGCTTGAATGTGATTTGGCAAATGGTGATAGATTAAAGCATACCTCCTGTTACAGTTGGTATAAATTCACATGCATGACAGTAATCTGTACTACCTTTGTTGTTTTAGCTGGAACACTATGACTGTCTTGCTTTGACAAGAGTTACTTTGTTACTTTTAGCTCTGCTTATTTCTTTCTTCTGCACTTATACAAGTCTTATCTTTGTTACATTTGAGTTTACTCTTGCCCACATCAGGAGGTGCTACATTCCAGCTCTGGCTTGTCTGTCAGTATTGTCTGTCATCACATATTTGCCAACAACTTAACACACCCTTTTAAGTCAGTTCAACCTGCGCATGTGTTACTCTTACTTCTCAGTTCAAACATCGTTAAACACAAAGCCATTTTTGAAAGTAAATACCCTGCAGTTGAAACAAAACTGTAAAAGTGAGGGATATAAGCAATTTGATGTTTTTTTTTTTTTTTATATTCTAAATACATGTTCTGTCTCAGTGTAACGTGTGACTTACCTACTGTGGCACATTTAGTTAAATCTTTGATTCTTTTATACAGTTGTGGTTCATTCCATAAGGTCTTTTATTATTAAGTATGTTATGTAGCATGTTACAGTGCAGTTTGCACTCTGCTGTTTGTTGTAAAAAAAAAAAAATAAATTTATTTATATTGTTTTCATCACAACCAAGTGCCAGAACATTTTAGATGGGTCTTTTAAGTAATATAAGTTTATTGATACGTGTGAAACTTTCTTTATTTAACATTAATGACCATACAGAATAAGAAGGATTAGTAAAGTTACTGTAGAATTGAAGCTGATGCAGGATCTGTTGGTGTATAGCTCAGCCTCCATGTATTTAACCTGCACTTCAGGGGCGCCTTGGATCCAAATAAGTTTAAGTAAAGGAAGTGGGCAAGTTGTGTTTATTTTGGACTTTGCACCAAATATATTTATGTATGTAATATGATGCACTCATAATCTGTCATCATGTATCCTCTGAAGATATGAGTAGATGTTGCTGTGCATTCAAAAAATTAAATGCATTTCACTTCTTTATTGTCACCCTAATAAAGCAGCTCTAGCTACCAACTGAATTTTTATGCCTATAGAGAGGTCTGATGATTGATTTGCAGTCCTAAAGTAAATGACTTTATAAAATGTTTGCTTTTAGATCTAATTCTGAGAAGTTTTCTTTAAAACGTTTTGGTCAAAATCACGAAAAACGATAAATATATCTTCTATTGCCAATAAATGTGTCTTGAATAGTAGATTTATAACATTTTAAACTTTCAAAAATATACTTTTACTTTTTTTTTTCCCACTTCCCTTATACAGATAATACGTCTAAAATGATCAGTGACGGTTTGTATTAAGCATGAAATCTGTATATATGTATGTGTCCCAGTTCAGCACAGATCAAATAACATGACAAACACTGGTTTTCAAAAAATCCTGCAACTTCACACAAGATCTGATTTTGTTACGAACCCAACAGAGCACCAAAATCCCAAATGTCCCATATTGTTAATGGTGCGAGTACATAGAGTTTATGTGTATTTTTGAATGACAAAACAAAAAGATGTTTATACATTCATCAAACCTTTAGATTTACCGCATAACACGCATGCAAAAAAAATAGTTGCTGTGTTTAATATAAGATTAGATAAGTTTATTCCTTTGTTACAGCAATTAAAAATTAAGTTAAACACATGAAACATAACAAAAGTAGATTGGTATGTAGCTCAATAAAATAGAATGTAATAGGACCATACAAAGGTAAAAGCTAGTTTGAAATCCAAATAAATACCATAAAGTAATATAAGTTACATTTAAATAAAATATTACAAAATAATATATAACAAAGTGAAATATTTAAAAATTAAATAAATATTATACAATAAAATAAAGATCTCTGAAAGGTGGAAGCACAGAAAATCAGTCTGAAATAATCACATTTCCAGAAAAATAAACCTTTTAAAGCCCTTTTAATCTTTTTTTTTGTTTTGTTTTGTTTTTTTGCATTTTATTTAAAAAGATTCCAAATGCCCAGATCATATATCGTGGAATTACTTTCAAGCTTGTTTACAGAACATTTTCCTGGTACATGGGGGAATTGCAAAATTGCATGTATGATCTGTTTCAAACCAGAACCTTACAGTGACGACATTATGGCCCATTAGCAGTCTTTATTCAAAGCCACAGCCCCAATCTAGTCGATGAATTATGCATTGGTCTGGATACAGAGTGCACTAATTGACTTAAACCATCCATCACTGGTATTAAAATCCTCAGCAGGTGCAGATGGTATCTCACACTGCTGGAACAAAATGTTTTCTAATTTTTTGCACTGTGAAATCAGAACTCACAAACAGCGACTTATACTGAGTAAAGATGGTGCCGTCTCAATCTTGTTTTTTCTATCTACTGACATAATGGTTACAAACAAATTCTCACATGACTGGACAGCAACAGCGGCATAGCCGATTTACTAGAATAACATTAATGTCTGTTTTGACACATTTTCCCTACAAACACACTACTTATTTATGAAGTAGAAATACAAACTTGCCAATGCACAGACACTATAATACGTGTAACATTTCCAAGGAAAAAGATTAATTAAAATTTTTACAAAATCTACTATTAGTGAAAATGAATAACACTTTACAGTGTTGCAATTAATCATTTCAAGGCATGCAGGTTTGTTTGTTTTTTATATTGTTTTTATTTCGTGATTCTAATTTCTCATTTTCCACAGTGTACATTTAGGATTTTATTACTTTGTGGCCTTTATAGGGACAGTTCACTCCAAAATCAAAGACATATCCCAAGACATAGTCCCACTATAGCCAATAAAACGCAAACATAGCTGATATCACCAAAACTGGGCAACTATTACCAAAACAATCTGATGGATAAGTAGCGCAACAGGCCAGGGGGAGCATGTGTAGATTTGATTTTAGAGGTGAACCTTCCCTTTAAAATGATTGGCTTTACCATATATGGACCAAATACCATCACCCTGACGGTATTTGTCATGCCACTCTGCTTTAAGTGCTCCAGGACGCCACTCAAGAGAGTGGCCAGTCAGTCCCATCTCACCACAGCTGAAGGTCACTTTGGTCCTTAACCTTGAATGTTGTGTTGCTCCTCAGGATGGACTTCCGCGACCTCAGCTGTAGTCTCATTTGCTGCTTTTGAACCATCATCTTCCTGCTCATCATCTGAGCTATCAGCCCAGCGTCCAACCCTTCTGACTCCCTCAGCCACTGCTGGGGCATTAACACAGGGGTTGTGGTCATAGATGACAAGCTTTAACCCCTGCATGTGAAAAAGGCTGGGGAAATGGCGTATTTTGTTGCGATCCACATCAATGAGAGCTAGAGAGTGCATTTCAAGCAACACTGGTGGGAACTCTGGCAGATGGTTCCCAGCAAGCCAGATACTTCGCAGCTCTTGCAGTCGTCCAAATTCTTTGGGTAAACTCCGTATCTGGTTATAGCCGAGGTGCAGGGTCTTGAGATTTGGAAGCTCACAAACCACCTTAGGGAAAACAGTGAAGCAATTAGTCTCCAGCCACAGAGTGCTAAGTTCCTTAAGCTCTCTCAGCTCTATGGGGAGGTGATAAAGCCTGTTATTACCCAAGTAAAGGATGCTGAGCTGGGGCAACCTGCATACAGCTACAGGGAGCTCCTCAAAGCAGTTAAAGTCGAGGGCCAGGAGCTGCAGCTTTCTCAGGCTCTGCACTTCAACCGGTAAGCTGCTGAGGTTGTTGTCACTCAGGTAAAGCTTCACCAGCTCATTGAAGACACAGGCAGCAACAGGCAGCTTACGCAGCTGCCGGCTGCTCAGGTCCAGGGTCCGATCTAGTGGCATCTCCTTCAGGTCCCCAAGTAAGAAGCGCTGACAGCGCTCAGAAGGAATGAAGGCGAGAACACTTCTCATGGAATTGCCCATCTTTCTTACTCTTTCTGACGCACCACTGTTACTCCACATCAATCCCCTCTGTCTTCCAGTGAATTTCACAGTGTCCCATTAACGCTCCTCCACTTTCCCTCTGCGTTTATTGATCTTGATAATGAAAAAAAAAAATGCAACAGTGAAGTCATACAACAGCATAGGAAGAAGCATGGCACATCAATAAAATGGTGATTTACATCCTTTAATGGAATAAAGGGGTTGTTGCGCCAAGTAAAAAAACTGAAAAACACTGTAAGTGTTAAGATGGTCATAGAAAGAATTAAAAATACCTACTTTCTAATGTCTTCCTGATGATATCCATCACTCCCAGCATCTCCTAGTGTAAGCCATTTGTTTATCCAACTTAATGAGCTGAAAACTTATTGTATTCCCAGGGCAGATATTCCCCAGTGCAGTCCTCTCACTATCTCTCAGTGGCTCCAAGCTCTGCCCTGACTCTCATGGCTATAGCAACCACCAGCTCTCTCCTCCCCATTTGTGCCTAATGACTTTCCCCTCTTCTTCTCTGAGATGACAGAGGTGGGAGAGAGAGAAACAGGGAGGGGCAGGGTGACATGGATAAGCAGAAGAAGTACTTTGCAATGAAAGAGCAGCAAAGGTCATTTGCATTCTCTTAGAACCAACCCAGATGCAGTCCTGGGTGCGAGCCAACGAGCTCAACAAGTTAAATTTTCTCAACAATTTTCCAGTGTTTGCAGAGAGACCAGAGAGGGGGTCTCATACTTAGATTACAGTAAATCATTTTGAAATGCATCTTCAAGAGTGGAAAATGATGGCACAAGAATAAGAGGTGTACTCCAGTGTAGACCTCTGTTTTGCCAGTGCCACATTGTATATGCTTGGAAATGGGAAATCAAGACATAGCAACTCTAAAGATCCTCCAGATCCAGGCAATCATGGCGAGGCTTTCCATGCAGGCATATACTGAAAGTAGAATATCCTGAATTGTAAGTAAGCTGCATATCATACCTGAGGTATGAAGTGCCCGTGCTATCTTGCATATCTTCATTAGGGCTATTTTCCAACTAGATAAAACTGGACAGGGATTTCATTGTCCTTATCTGACGGGGCAATAGTTGACCTTCATCTGCTTTCACTCACTGACACACTGTTTTTATCACTTTCCTGCAGCCACTTACTGCCAGAGCAGAATGGTGTGACTGTCATAACAGACCCCGTTCATGGCAGAAATCTGGATGTCTCATAGGAGGAAAAGCACAGATATAATATATGGTTCCAGGGTGAAGACATCGATGGAATGGCGACATCATTAATTTTATACCTGCTTTTCCTGCTGTAAAAACCATCTATTTTTTCCCCCATACACAAGGCTTACTTGTTGTTTCCAAAGATTTCAGCCATGTGTAGTTGCTTTCCTCAGCAGATAAATAATAATGATTGATGGTTTACTAAACAATTTGAATCGAACTGGTAAAGGATGTGTGTAACAGCCTCACGACTCCATCTGCTGAGGAAGTCCATACAATGTGGTTTTAAGTTTCCGGGCCATATGAAACCCATGAAACCCATGATTAATTTATGCCACTGTGAATTGTGTTAGCTCCTGCAGGTCAACTTTAAAGTACCCCGGACTGCCAGGCTTCTCTAAACTATCCATTTTACGTGGGCTATGAACAGTTTTAGCCCACAGTTTGATGTGTGGTAAAACATAGAAACACAGTACAAAACAGAAATAATGAAGTAAAAAAAAAAAAAAGCATTGTGACATAAGGCCCCTGTCAAGACAAGGCAATTTATTTCTATGAGCTTTGGGGGCCACTATGGGACAAATTTAGTCAAATTTAGTTGATAACCCAACTTTTATTCCTGCCAATCACATCCTCTGGAGTATGCAAATCCAGGGTTATTGTTGTACTCTAATATTAGTGAAGGAGGCATGCAGCTGCACAAAACACAGTTATTTTAATGGTGTAAGACACCTAATGTTCACAGGAGGGAGACAAAGGCTTGACAGTGTTGTTTTTGCTTAATTAACTGCAAAATCTTCTTCTTCTTCTTCTTTTTTTTTTTTTTTTTTTTTTTTTTCTTTTTTTTTTTTTGTTGTTTTTTTTTTTTTTTTTTTTTTTTTTTTTTTTTTTTTTTTCGGGGGGGGGGGGGGGGGGTTTTTTTTTTTCTTTTTTTGGGGGGGGGGGGGGGAGTAA
>VUQS01055191.1:0-12265 GCA_015108495.1 Heterochromis multidens | reverse complement strand
TTTGATAATTCTTTTCCTTTCCACATGGCTCAGAATCCAACAACGTCAGTGCAGCACTGAATGAAACATGCAGCGGTCTGTCTGGAGCCCAGAAACTCACTGACTTTTTATACACACACACTAATTACAAGCAAACAGATCACAGGTGAGGATGGTTACCTTTAGTATCATTTAAACCTGTGTGTGTGTCAACTTGTGTGTATGTTATCATGCCAAAACTTCCAGGGTATGTAAAGTTTTGATCAGGGTCATTTGGATAGTTTCTGTTGTCATTATGATTTAAAAAGGGCAAAAACAATTGTTTGATAATAAATGGCTTCACCCAACCACTAACCATGAGTGAAAGAAAAGGTTTTGTATTGTCATTCATATTCTCTGAAAAATGGCCAAAAAATCACAAATTCTGCCAGAGTATATAAACTTATGAGCACAACTGTATATAATTACACTATACTATATATTAGTACAGTGTGTATGTGTTTATGGTAATGAAGGAACATGACACTGAGCCATCAGGTCATGACATATATCAGGCTGAACACACAGCCACCAGTAGAAGTACTAGAATCCATTCAATGCTAATTTGTGTCTTTTCATATTATTTATTCACAATAATACAAATACAATTAAAATGCACTTCCGTCTGGTATGTTCGATCTACAGAAAGCCCTGAGGTCCACAGATTGTGTTCTTAACATGACTACAGCTCACTGTCTTTAGCCCCAGGCTGCTACAGTGATTAATTTCTGCTTTTGGTGTTTGTTTTTTATCCACTAAGATGACTCAGCAGGTTCTGTGCTGGACTACTCAGAGTCCTAAGGGACACTCACTTAATTCCAATAATTAGAGTGATAAAGGTAAGTAAGAGGAGGATATAGGGGGGTTTAAATTAGCTGTCAAGGGTTACTTGGAGACCCCTTACACAGCATGATACAATTCATCATCCTGCCTGTCCCAAACACTAAGGGCCTTTTCATGATCAGACCACTGTCAGCTCCTTCAGTATAAATGTGAATGATGGTTTGTGCGTTGTCAATTGTGGATGGTGATAGAGGGGTGGGGCTGGGCCCTCATCATAATTGTCATCACCACTGGACTATTGCAAGTCCCATATCAAAAATAATAGGCCCTGTGACCTCTCTGCTGTCTAGAATTAACCTCTAACCCCCTCCCTCTCTGTGTCATCCGCCAATCCCAGGACAGCCGTGATGAGAAGGGAGAGGCTGTTTGCCAAGCCTCTTCATCAACTGCAACTCAATGGGAAAATGGTGTTGAAAAAGATGGCCTCTGCTCTAGTTTTCATAGTTTATATATCACAAGTTTGGGGCAACAATCTGCAATTTAAGGCTAAAATGAAATAATTTGAAATTCATTCCTGTATATTCAATGTGACTTTATTCAGAGCCTGAGAGAGATTAGAATAAACACATACAAAAATGTGAAATTTTTTCTTTAAACACCAGGGAAAATACAGTATGTCAAATAAAAAATAATGATAAAAAAACTAGAATGGCTAGAATGGTATTTCAATTGTGTATGCTACAACAACACATGCCCAAAGAGCTGCACATCCCCCTTTGGTGTCTGTGTGTGCTTGACATGATTCTAAATGTCCATTAACTTAGCTCTGCCTTGTCTCTCCAGCTGCTGGAGAAATAGCCAGCTTTGGGCAGACAGGACTAAAAAGAAAAATGAGCCAGAGAATACATGTACCTCCCCTGTGCAAGCATTCTGACATTTACCAACAATGAAACATGTAATGAGCAAATTGGGGCAACAGTCTAAATAATCCAAAATCACAATAGAAAGTTAAATGATCCCTAATGGATGGAGCTGACACATGTACATAATGACATTTATATGGACGCATGCACAGTCAGCTGTAGGAGAAGAATCACATGAGCAGGAAATGAGCTTTTCTGTTCCTGTAGCAGCAGTTAGAAAAATCTTGAATGTCCATCCAGTGGAAGCAGAGCCCTCATTTGTGGTGCATCATTGTCTGCGCAAATTCTTGGAACTATGAGGAGGAAATGCAAATGTTCTGTTGCTGGCAGCACCATGGAAGCAATGCCAGCATGTGTGTGGCTTACTGAATGATAATGACAAAGTGGGCTACATCCCCTGCGAGTAAGCCTGCAGAACAATGATTACAGATTGGCCGGTGTGTCCTTAGCATCACAAGGGACGCTGGTTCTAATGCTAATCAGTGCTACTGCTGCTGAAACATATCTGTACTTGCAGGGCATGAGGAAATAAGCCGGAATATCCAGGTTAGGCTATAATTGTATGATGATGCTGTTTATTTTTGATATTTTAGCCCACAAGAATTTATAAAGGCCCGTCTGGCAGGCTTAACCTATTGCACCACCTGCTGGCCTCAAGTTGGTAAATAGTGATACAAGCCTGTTTTGTTCTTCAATTATCCGCCTTATGGCATTAAATGTTGATGTATGAGCTTCACTGTATTCTGCATTATTCAATTTGTTATTTCACAGAGTCTGTTAAAAATGCTTCATCTCCCTCTTGTTAGGTGGGAACGAGCTAATCCAGCCTCAACTGGGATCCATCTGCCGGTTCAGGTTTTACTAGTCTCACCCTCCCTGCTCCATCAACCTCCATCAGCTAACCCATAAGCCCTCCCAGCCACCACCACCAGTTCTCTTGGAATTTACTTTATTTTCATTCTGGGGAGAGAAACAAGAAGGAGAGCTGAGGCACAGCAATGCTCAGCTGCACACTGAATGTAGGTTAATGGAAGGGAGGAGAGTCTGAGTTGAGGCTGCCTCTGATTGGCTGGCCCAGCGATATGCAGCTTCTCCGCAGCACAACCTGTCACAGTTAATCAGGGCCCATCTCTTAACAGTCAGCCAGGGCTATTGAAGAGGTGAACCCATTGCTATTCAGGACGAAACAGATGATAAATCATTTGTACATAATTAGTGCTCAGCAAGGTTACAACTGACACATATTTTCATCTTAATTAGGAGGGAAATTTGTTCCATTAATTTAATTTGGTGCGCATGAGAGCCTCTGCACCTAACTAAGTTAATCTTACACCTGTCAGGGTGGGAATGGAGTTGGGCTTTGGATTACAAGGGAAAATGGGAAAGAGTGCTCTATCATATTGTTTCATGGTATTGGTTCATGAGGTAAACTCAAACTGGAGCTTAACATCTACCACTGTTAAAACAGTCTGAGGCAGTCTAATTACTCTGCATGATGACACTTACCTAAAAAAAACCCTTTGTTTTCAGTCTCATTTCACACCCGTCCTAACACCCTGCAAGTGCTGATCAGGGAAAAGAAAATAAGCCAGTATTGCATCTTCAGTGCTCAGTCTGGTAGAGATAAACATTTCTTCATCCTAGAACAAATATTTAAGCGGATCTCACAAATTGGTGCTATGGAGAAAAACACGTTCCATCATGGGAGCTGTTGCCATTCATAAGCCCAGCTGTCTGATTTACAGCCACAGCAGCCTTCATATATTTGAGTGAGAATAACTGTCTGATCCCGTTGCAGTTCAATAGGCAGGAGTAAGTCCAAGGACTAGGTCTCTTTTCATTGCTGGAAACTATATGAAAATGTAGTAATTGCCCTAGAGAAGTGACTCAATAAAGAGAAAGGTGGAGAATGACTGATTTAGTAACTATAAGGTTTCTAATCGAATTCTTCACTGCCTCACGGGCACACAAGCTGACAATATTACCTGAACTGATGCATAGTCCATTACAGCATCCCCCACTTTAATAGTGTGTCTATTATGAGAAATACAGAGATGTCAGGTGCCAACGCATGCACTCTCACCCATGTGTGAAGGTGTAACCCAAATCTAATGGCTTTTCTTTTTGATATACTGCTGTATGGCCTTACAAATATATTGAATATTAGCAGAGAAAGAGAGGGGAAAGAAGTCAGCTTCTAACTTGTAACAATGCTGCTGTTGGACCCTCTCCTTTCAGACAGGACAGCAGAAATAAGCAAGCTCACTGGCTGAAAGGAATGGGATCAGGCTACAGCTGAGTTGAGGCATCAACTCAAATGCCTGTGGAAGTAAATAATTCAAATGGGTCTCACGTTTTTATCCAGCATGCTGTGCAAATGCATCATACACTGGGATGCTACAGCTAAATTTTGGTGTTTGTTGACAGGAAGATATTATGTCTAAAATGACAGGCTCAAAATTCAACATAATTTTGTGTGTAACTGCAAAAACATTTAAAAGCATTGCCGTTCAAGGCAAGTGTAGTAGTTTTGTGATTCGAATGGGATTTGAAATTAGATTAAAATTTGGGCTTTGATATTTTTTCAGTTCTTGAGGCAGTGAAGAAACTCCAAACATGTTACTGTGACCAAACAACTCTATGATTCATCAGTCCAGACCACATTATTCCAGGGATAGCTGTTTCCCTGTATGTTTATTGGAAAACTGTACTTTTGCTTCTAATTTGGAATCCCTGATTCTAATTTAATGGCTTTGAAGGTGTGATGAATTGGTGTGCTTTATTTGTTTGTTTGTCTGTCTGTCTGTCTGTTTTAATATTGAAATTACAATAGTAATATTGCTCCTACGGCAATATTGCTTTCTACAAATAGAAATTTACAGTATCAGTCAAAAGTGAGGACATATCTGAGGGCATGGATGTGTGTCAATAATTGAGACAAGTATAATAACAAAAGAAAAAGTGATGGAAGTGAGAAATTTTTAAGTGAAATCGCTAATCATGCTGATCACTCTTTGGGTGTCTTCGTCGTTTAGTTTTCCTCTCACTGGGCTGTTCCGAGATTTAACCCAAAGATTTTTTTTTACAAGCAAATTAAGCTAAAATACACATATTTGGTAGAAAGCATAATTTCCTGGTTCAGTATAGTGAAGAAAGCTTCATTTACTGTAGGTCACTGAAGAATTCAGTTGATGTTTTATTGCTGTGATTGTTTACTGCTATTTTAAAATGTAGAAAATAATGAAAAAAATATGAAACACTCTGTGTGAAGTTTTGACTGGTATTGAAAGAGTATATATGTGTGTCTGTCTGTTTAACTAAACTGAATTGTTGGCAGGGTGATGAAGAAACTATTTACTATTGGCCACCACCAGGACAGTAATGTACCAGTTCCTCCAAAAGATATTCCCTCTTTTGCTGATGATGACCTAACATACTAAAGTCTCCCACTGTTGTTAAACTAGGTTGAAAGTTGATGATAACAAAGACCACAATATATGATTACCATCATTTTGAAAGAATTCAGTGAGCCCTTGTGTCCAATAGATGGCAGCATTGCCATCCTGGTGATTAATCACAACAACTTTGTATTGTATTTTAAGAACACGAATCTCCAAGGTGCTTGAAAGCTACATTAAAATAGAGCGAATAACTTAACCATATGAGAGGTCAGGATAATATTCTGTTTTAAGTAGTAACTAGTTTAAAGAAGTACTATAAATATAATTTCAATATTTCTAATACTTCTGTTGTATGCTACTTTCTACTTCCACTAGACTACATTTAACAGGGGAAAATGGTACTTTTATCTCCAGTGTTTGTTTTCACAAACATTTTACCTGATAGGATCTCAAAACAAGCTTTTTAAAATACAACACACCTTTAAACATTAAAGAACTGGCTTCCAATCTTTTTTGCTTGTGACACCTTACAAAAACTAGTGTGTAGTTGTGGTCACCTTTCAGATGTCTGTGAGTTAACAGCTCCATCAAAGAGTGATACTTTTCCTTCTAAACTTCTCAGATGGTTTAGTTTCAATAAATGTTCAAAAGGTCCAATCTCTCAACAAAAGTCAAAGAATATAGAAAAGTCCTAAAACCACAAATAAAAATGTGTGTTTCAGAACTTTGTTCTTGCATTCTTCTTCCTTTAATCGTCATCATGACCCTTCAGATTAACCTGGGGTTATATATAACAGTACAGCAGCTACAATATTGATTACACATTGTTGTCTCAATATTGGTTATCTAATTATGTGTATCAGTCAGAGGGACTTAAGTAGGATTTATCATGCAGCTCTTTTACTTGTAATAGACTATTTTTACAGTTCTTTTTTAGTACTTTTACTTTCATTTGAATACTTCCAGCTTTGTGTAATGAAACAGAGAAAAGCAACACTCATGTAAACCATGTATGTTTAAATGAATTCTTAATGCATTAATGTGACTTTTGCATGTTACTGCTCTAGATGTTTAAGACTGAGCTTATTTTAACTTTTCTACTTATGAGGGGAAGTTTAATTAAACAGCAATGCATTGTATTCTAGATCATCATGGGGTTCATAGTGATGCTTTTACGAGGCATTTTTATACATTAAATCTTAATGTAATGTACAGCCCTGTTTTCAGCCCAACTTCAGTTTATCTGAAAATCAATAAATTGGATACATTGTTTTCATGGGATTTATAGGGACGGATGATTGTAATCAGAACAAAAACTAAAGTTATCATACAAATGCAATGGAGTGCAATACAGAGATGTAGTGAAGTGGAAATATAAAGGTCCACAAAATGTATATACTCAAGTCAAGTATTTAATTTCATTTTTTTCTTAGGTACTTAAATAAATGCATTCAGTTACATTTAACTGGCGAGTGTAATACAACAGTTGCACAATAACATGGGAATATGCTGCATTATACAGAGATTTGTCTCCATTAGTTAGACTACGATCTTTTACCAATAGAGCAGGTGCCAGTGTGTAGCCAGTTCTGTTTTGGTGCCTCCTGAAAACAAACCCACATTTCAACATATTTAATAACCAAACATTACATAGCCTTATGCAAAAGAAAATGGGGCAATTTTCACAGGAAAAAAAATTTGGCAGCAAGAATCTGCAGGTTGTGTCTGCTAACCATGTTAATTTCTTGCAGAAACCTCTCCCATCCCCACTAGCGTTATTTAGGAAGCCCAGCCTATTTGTTGTGCCATGGCGGGGCATCTTTTTGGCATCAGTATCAGTGTTTTCAGTAAAAATGCCAGTTCTAGATTGGACATCAGCACAGGCACCATGCTACTAGAAAAAGAGGGATTTGATATAAATGGACAGGAAAAATAACAAAAAACCCCACCAGTCAATATAATGCAACTGTGTAGTTTAAGAAGTCTGACCATGACAAGACAGTTCTCCAAGACATACAACAAAACCAGACATTTGGACATTCTGAGTCCTTCGTGACGTATTGTTTGTTTTAGTTACCAACAGCATTAGTCCCTAAAGTGCATCTCACAGATCAGGGTCCAACTACCAGCAAGCCTGCAACCACAACTTTAACTCTAATAGTAATGTTTATTTCAGGTATTCTCGACTAACTCAACTTTATATGTGAGATTTAACAGATTTTATCACCATTTGATCCGATCAACAGCCCCTGAAACATACAAATTATAAAATAATTAACAATATTTAGTCACTTTAAATATTCTGACATTATGGATCAATTATATTGCAGCACTGAAAAAACGTTTCAGGTCTATCTTAAAGACCTGTGAAGCTATGCTTTAATGTCCACAGAACAGGTCATTTACTCTTGATTATTTCACTGATTTCAGCTCTTAAGGATTTCTTTTCACGCTGCTGTTGTTTCCCGCAGACGCCTGGTTCTTGTCCTTCACCAGCTCCTCCCGAGTCATAGGCTCGATGACGGCGCCCAGCTTGGTGACCACCTTGGGCTTGGTGATCTTTTTGACAGTGCACTCTGTGTTCCAGGTGCGGCCAAGCGGAGAGCGAATGATGTTCTCAAATAGCGAGGGGCTCTCAAAGGGAAAGGGTAGTGTGTTCACCTGGTGGAGGCTGATGGAGCTGTTCCTCTTCTCAGAGATAATGACACCTGGTAGATGCTGGTCTTTCCTGGGTGGGGGTGGGGCCATCTTTATCCTGAACCGCCTGCGTTTTCTGCATGATGGCTGGAGTCCTCCCCCTCCCCATTCACCCCACCCAGGCAGTGTCAAGTCCACAGCCTTAGGCTTCCCTGCATCCTCCTGCTTCTTCTTTTCCTTGAGAAAATCAGAGATGATGTCATCTCCAGCAAAGGCCTCTTTAATGAGCCCCTTCTGATCCAGCTTTTCCTCTAAGTCCTCAAAGTCCTCAATAGTGGGAGCAAAGGGAACCTGGATGACTTCTGTGCCCTTGGTGAGAACTTGTTTCAGCTCAATCCCTTTCTTCCCCTTCCTGCTTTTGCCTGCATTCTGCAAGCCTTCTGTGACTGGAGGATGCTGCAGCTTAACGCATGCATCATCTATGGCTTCCTCCTCCTCCTCCTTCTGAGTGAGGAGCTCCATATCCTTTAGATGCCTGATTCTGAGCCCTTCTTCCAGCTGAGCGGAGGTGTCTGTGTCAGCCTCTCCACAGCCCTCTGCTATCCCCCTGAAAAGGCTTGTGAACTCTGAAAGCTCTTCTTCCTCTTTGTTTTCCTCCACCACAGGCATTACAGCTGCTGTGTCAGCTTCCTGAGCTTGACGCCATTTTCTCCTGCTATCAAATTCTCTGAGGAGGGCCTCTTCTTCTGTCTCCTCCACCTCCTCTTCCTCAGCTACATTTCCCTCTGCTCTAACCATCACAGTAACAGCATCACTTGTCTCCTTCTCTGCAGGATCTTGAGAGAGCTTCCCTCTCATCCAAGGATTTGAAAAATCCAGTCCTTGCTCTGCATCATCCACAAAGTCAGGCAGCACCTCTGTGTCACCTACTTCCTCCTCCTCCTCTTCCCTATTATTCAATGAGGTCACCAACTTCTGGGTCAGGTCTTTGTTCACCTCCAGCTGCTGCTGAATGGCTGTGCGGGCCTCTTTGTCATATTTGGCCATGATGGCCTTGGACTTGGCCCACTTGCTGCTGTTCTGGTGCTTCAGTGACATCCTTTCCTGCATCCTAGCCAGCTCCATTTTATTCAGCTCCTCCAGGGCAGCAGCTGGGTCCTTTTTCACCATCTCGTCAAAATGCTTCAGGAAATCCTTGCGTTTGGCCTTGTTCTGCACTTTGTGGTATTTCTTGCTCTTGATCTTCCTCTGCCGCCTCGCCTTGGCCTCATAGAAGGACTGCAGAACCCGGGCCTTCTGCAGCTCAGCACGACGGATCTTAGCTTCCTCCAGGCTCATTGCTTTCATAGAAGCCTCCTCAGTGGGAGTGAGAATGGGGTCATTAATTGGCTGCTTGTTGGCAGACAGGAGGGTGAAGACTTCTTGCTCAAGCGGAGTCTGAGCCTTCCAGCCCATCACCACCCTCTCCACTGGCTGGGGGCCTGAGGGCCCCTGATTGAGAGGGAAGACCAGCTGCTCAGCCCTCTGATTCTGTGTGATGACACTCTTCCAGTGGCTCACTTCTTTGGAAACCTTCTGAAAAGCCAGATCTCTCCGTATCCTCTCACTCTCCTGCTTGTTCAGGGGGCACTCTATGGTCTTTCTGCTATTCTCCAGATTCTTTAGCCGCTTCCTGGTCTTGCCTGAGAGTCCAGGGGTTTTCTCCATGGACCCTATCAAGTCAGACAGCTCGATTTTGTCGCCCTCTCCCTCCGCATTGGCCGTAAACTCGGACATAGGCACTCCCGCCTCGTACCTCTCCCCCAGAGTTTTCTTCCTCTTACCTCCGAGAGTGCTGATGGCCTCCAGCAGCTTTTGGCGTTTTCGTTCATCGTACCCGTCTTCCTCCTCGATAGTAATATCTTCATCTGCTCCAGTCAAATTCTCCTCCACCTCCTCGTCGTTATAGACCATATCTGGGTTCCCCGCGCTACTGTATTTCGTACCTTTAGAGCCTGTTTTCAAATTCTTTTCACTCGCTTTTTTCTTAGAAACTTTAGCCATGCTGAAGCACCCACCGCAGGAGCTGATTGCACTCGAGTCGATTCACTGTACACACGCGTGCCGCAAACAAAGCCGTTGTCGCAAATCGTTTACGCAATGTGAACAACCCTGTCGCAAAATATGTTTTCTTTTCTTTTTTCTTTTTTTTTTTTGGCTGGATCTCACTCCACACCGAACATAAAGCCTTTGTAAATAACTTTATCTTAAATAAAGACATGAAAAAATATTCCTGTGAATGCAATGGAGGTGTGTTTAAGTTCTCCACTTGTTTAGTAAGAGTTCATAATTATTCTATAAACATTAGAGAATAAACACACTAAGTCTTCAGAGTGTATACTGTGGTTCTTTAATGTTTTTCTTGAAGAAACAAAATGACATAGATTAGAAACAAGCATTGGTTTTACTTTTCTCATAATTCACTGGAGAAAACTTCAAAAAGTGAGTTTTGTGTAACCTTTTAAGGGCCATATGAGCACATGGGATAGTTATAGCATATCTAAATGTTTCCTTTTGACCTACAGTTGAAACTAGTTTTTCTTTTAGCCATGACTCCTTCTGGATCACGACTGTAGCTTCTGGTTGTGAAAACAGAATAGTTTGGACATACTATCGCATTACCCAACAATAAGCCGCTGAATAACATTTTCGAAATCCTTACAAGTTGATTTCTCAAGATCAATAGATGTTCTCTGTCCAGTTTTTTTGCTTCATTATTGGTTCATCTTCAGACTCTTTTATGGCATTGAGACCGCATGTCCTGCTGCTCATACCACTCATTCATGCTGAGACCCTGTACTTTTATATACAGTTCATGATTTAACAAACACTGACTATGCAATGGAAACATTTTTCATTGGTTAACGCTACGTTTATATTTCCTGTCATATGCTTCGGTCATGTGACTGTCATCCACAGTGCAGTTCAACATGGCGGTGGCTACGTCTGTTTTCCACAGAGCAAGAACCGGGTCGAAAATAGGCGCTCAGTTTGACCAAGACGGCAACCTCATCCAGGTACAAAGCAGTTTAATCACATCTCAGCACTGCTGCGGTTCATTTACACTGCGGACGCATACTGAAGCTAACGGTGGAAGCTAGCTTGTTAATGTTGAATTAATAACGTTTAAAAACGTGCTAGTGGTCATTTTTAGCAACGGTTAGAAAAACGGAAGAATATAGATGGAAAGTATGATAGCAGACGGGTTGTAATGCAGCAGGACCACAGGCCGGGGGCTGTCCTCAGCCCTATGTGAGCTATGAAGTGTTTCTGGCCTGCAGGTGGAAACCCGCGAGGATGAAGAGCAGAGCGTGAAGCTGGCAGAGATCCTGGAGCTCCTGCTGGCAGCTGGATACTTCCGAGCCCGCATCAAAGGACTGTCACCTTTCGATAAGGTACATACGGGGCTTGTTGTAGCTCTGTCGGTGTGCTGCTCCCTCCATATTCAATTTAGTTCGCTTTGCTTTGTCTGTATAACGTCAAATCACATGATTTATCTCACAGAGCACTTAAGGGCACTTTCTCCTGAGAAGATATTTGGCTTCTGGAGCTTGTGTTTTGTTCTCTCTGTTCTTTCCCACCCATTGCCTTTCTGCAGGTAGATGTATCTCCAGAGTTGCATGTTTCTGATTTGCGGTTTCTGACCCCCACCATGCTCCTCAGTGTTCATTGCTTGCTCTTTCTCTCTGCTCTCCTTGCATTCCAACTGGTCTTAGCAAATTAGTGCAGATAAGAGAGATCCTGATGCAGTGCTTCTACCATTTTTTCCTGTTTAAAGTTTTTTTTTTTTTTTTTTTTCCCATATTGTTGCCAAATCCTTACTTATATTAATGGTTTGGTTTTTATAACATTTGTGAGGTCTTTACTTTACACTGTAGTGTCCCGAGGTAACTTGTGTTGTGAACTGATGCTATACACATAAATTGAACTGAACACAAAAAAGTATTGACATGTAATAGTATTTTTCATTTCTCCATCCATTTATATACACAAGTAGTGGAAATGAAGAGAGTAGAGGTGTTCAATGCATCATGGGACATCCCCAGAAGCCTGAGCCTACAAAAAAGTGCTTCTCAAAGTTTTGATGCCTGAATGCCATTTTAGGAGTTAAGCATGTAACTAGATCAATTCAATTCAATTTTATTTATATAGCACCAAATCACAACAACAGTCACCTCAAGGTGCTTTATATTGTAAGGTAAAGGCCCTACAATAATACAGAAAACCCCAACAATCAGACAACCCCCTGTGAGCAAGCACTTGGTGACAGTGAGAAGGAAAAACTCCCTTTTAACAGGAAGAAACCTCCAGCAGAACCAGGCTCAAGGAGGGGCAGCCATCTGCCGCAACCGGTTGGGGGTGAGGGGAGGAAGACAGGACAAAAGACACACTGTGGAAGACAGCCAGAGATTAATAATAACTCATGATTAAATACAGGGTGGTGTAAAAGGGTCTTTTGTAGGG
>VUQS01055189.1:0-12278 GCA_015108495.1 Heterochromis multidens | reverse complement strand
CCCTAGGGGGCGTATCCCACTTAGATCTTGGGACTTCCAGGCCATACTCGGCACAGATGTTCCTGTATACTATGCCAGCCACTTGGTTATGGCGTTCTATGTATGCCCTGCCTGCTAGCATCATGCATCCTGCTGTTATGTGTTGGATTGTCTCAGAGGCATCTTTGCACAGCCTGCACCTGGGGTCTTGCCTGGTGTGGTAGACTCCAGCCTCTATCGATCTTGTGCTTAGAGCTTGTTCCTGTGCTGCCATGATTAGTGCCTCTGAGCTGTCTTTCAGTCCAGCTTTGTCAAGCCATTGGTAGGATCTCTCGAACTTCTCGCTTTGGTAAAAAAAACAAAAAACATATATATAGAAACATATATATATATATATATATACTGTATATATATATATATATATTTGTTTTTTTTGTTTTGTTTTTTTTACCAAAGCGAGAAGTGCAGCAGGGGCCATGATTTCTGTGTTGTATTTTTAGCACAGGAAAACACAAGAAAATACAAGTACAGTGATTTTGTCTGCATATGCATACAATTAATCCTGAGCATTTAAAAATGTTTTAACAAGCAGCCACTGAAACAGGTTAGCATATACGGGGTGTGACAGTAAACATAAACAGGATCAACAAAATGAGTGATTAGTGTTTTAGCTACACCAACTTTCTTGCATTTTTTTTAACCTTTCTTCTCTCTGCATCTGTCGGACTCTTATTTTTAAAGACCCACTTTCTTGACATTGACAGCCAGTCAACAGGAAAGTGTAAACCATGTGACTGTGACAGTGTTATGATGACATGCAAGGTGAAAAACATGTACGTGCCAATGTGTATGAAGGTCATGTTTGAAGGGCATGTTCTGAAAACAAGTGTATAAAAACTGAAAGCTTTACCTGATTTAAATTTAAACAAACTGTTACGACTCAAGGTCATCGTCTCATGCACCTTTGGACCATTATCTGTGCGACTGCTATTTGAACTCTCAGTGGTAGTGTTGTTATATTCCCTTGCGTTAGTGTTTCTGTGATGGGCACTTGAGCTCTTCCAGTGTGTCAGAATGGTGGTCCTTCTACATGATATTCATTTTTTTTAGGAAATGGACAAATCTGGTGAATAGGGCACATAGTAAACATAGATTGTGTTATTATGGGGAAAACACTACTGGATTTTTAAAGATGGTAAGCGCACCACAGTTCCTAACATTTCTTCTGAATCTTCTCTAACAGAAACCTAAGGATGTTACAGTTAAAGCTCTGTGCTGACACTTTTGTATGCAAAAACGTGATGAGAATGATGAGATTGCTTCTGGTCTTTCTTCTCACCTGACTTGAGAGTGTTAGTGTGTCATAATTTTTCCATATAATTTTGTTTCTCCCTTGTAGACTCTTCAACTGAAAACTGCTTGTTTGTAGCCAGAGACCCAGCTCTCATCACCAATAATAATCATTCACATGAAATTCAGGTCATTTTGAGAGAGAAGCTGATATGTGCTCTCTGCACAAATTTGAGGTGTGGGGAAATTGCAGATTATCACAGTGAAAATAGCAGCCGTGCTAGAATCTGTGTAGTCAAGCTTGAGAACATGACTTTGAATATGAGATTGGACAACTTTTACAGGTCAGATTTTTTATTTTTGAGATCAAATCAACAAAATCCACAAGAGGTCTTATGCTGGACTCAAGGAAATATATTGTTAAGATAACTGGCACACAGGAATTTAGGCTTTTCTTACATGTGTTTGAATTGTCCTATTATGTGACTGTATTTTCTGCCATCAGAATCAGACATATAGACTTCCTACAGTGCAGATATAAACTGTAAAAGACACACACAGGAGAGATGTCTGTGTTGTGTCACATCCCCAATTAACTTAGTTTTGTTTGGGGTTTTTCATGTCTACCTTAAGGAATATAATTATGGTGCTAACAAGGCCTTTGCGATGATTCATAACAGCAGTCCTATATCATGTGTACTTTCACGCCAGTAGTCATATGTGTAGGTGTCAGTTTCATCCAAATTGTGAATGTCTCAATTTCAAATGCACAAGGTACATGAGGGCAAATGACAGTTAAAAGGAAATTTTACAAAGTAGTTTCAGTTTATGAATTTAATGAAGAAGTCTGTTTCTGGGGGTTGGGTGCACAGGGGCAGATGTTAATTTTGCAAATCATTCAGTAATTTTAAAATGAGAGAGTGCCAAAGTCCTGAGCGACCCCTCATTTCTTTATATTTTTCTTTCAAGGAGCCAGATGTTGTTGTAATTTTTTAAAAAGAGCTCTTGAGCAATAGTTCTCCAAGCTTCCTGGAGGTCTTTCAAAGTCTTTCTTTGGACATTGGCTGCTTTTTTGTTCATTTTCAGTTCAGTCCTTGTACTTGGCCATTTTCAGTGGAATGTGGTTTTTTGTTTCTTAAGCCACTTAACACTGACCTATAAATCATTCAAGCATAAAAAGGCACCTAACTCAAGGGATGAACCAGTGTTCTGTCTATAGACAACTTAGCAAAGAACCAGTTTTAAATTGTATCTTTAGGCACTTTGTTACTAGCAGACTGTTGCAAAAAGACATAATTTGTTCCAGTTTCTTTAGTCAAATCTAACCAAATGCCAAAGATACCACAGTGTGACAGGCATAAAATAGTATTTTTGAACCAACATGGTGATTCCCAAAGAACTGTTAACTGAAAACCTGGCATATCTCAGCATGATGTGAAATGTGTCTTTAAAAAATTTGAGGAAATTGGACAAGTGAAGGACAAAAGAAGAAGTGGCAGACCTAAAAACTATCTAGAGCAGATGAACAATATCTGAAAGTCGTGTCTTTAAGAAACGGGAAAAAAATCCAGCACAGACCTGACACAACCTGAGAGATGCATCTGGCCTTTCAGTTGATCCATCTACTGTTTGCCAAAGCCTCATCAGAAATGGTCTCAGTGAAATTTTACGGAAGGGAAACAGGGAGAAAAGGATGAGGTATTCCAAATTACACAAGAACTGGTCTGAAAATCAGTGGCAACAGATCGTATGGAGTGATGAATCCAAAATTGAAATTTTTTGCTCAAGTTGTCGATATGTATGGAAGATGTCAGGAGAGAGGTACAACAGTGACTATCCACAGCCATCTATAAAACACGGTGGAGGCTCTGTCATGGTTTGGAGCTGCATTTCAGTCAGTGTTGAGATTCTTGTGAAAATTGGTGGGATTATGAATGCAGAAAAGTAATGTCAGATTTTGTTCCATCATTTAATGTCATCTGGAAATCTGGCTCCATTTTTCAGCATGACAATATGACAATGATCCCAAACACACGTCTAATGCAATAAAAGTATAAAGCACACAATGGAACACTATCAGTCATGGATTGTCCTCCCCAGAACCCGGACCTCAACATTACTGAAGCAGTGTGGGATCACCTTGAAACAAAATTAAACAACAAATGAACAGCATCCAAAGAAGAGTTTTGGAACGTCCTTCAAGAAGCCTTAAGAACTATTCCTGAAGACTACTTAAAGAAATTACAAGAAAGCTGCCTAAGAGAGTTCAGGCTGTGCTGAAGAATAATGGTGGTCAAATATTGATTTTCAAGCTCATTATAGTTATACAAACTCTGTTTTTGCCTTATATACTGTATTTCCATGTATGTTTGCACATGTTTAAAAAAAATCGCTGCACATATTTCCCATTTTCCTAGCAAAATATAAAGAAATGAGGGGTGCCTTGTGACTTTTGCACAGCACTGTAATTTTGTATATGAATGCTTGAATCTTCAGTGTCAGTGCACTTTACCAAACTATGAAATATGGGTGAACAAATTTGTACAGAAATGCATCGACTGCAGTGAGCAAAGGGAAACCAAAAAATGTCAAAGGGGTAACCTCTGGAAATTCTCCTCTTGACATACAGAGGTCGTTCGAGACCTGTAATAAAGGCTCTTTGAAGCGTCCGCCCTAGTGGGCGGACTTATATGTGGAGGAGAGAGTGTAATGCTACACAGAGATAGTTTGCCTTACTGTCACCGAGTTAGAGAAAGGGAGAGGAAGCAAACAAAGGGCTGAGTTTGTTTACAGGTTTACAGGCTGATTACAATCATTTGAAACTTATGTTGTGTTTTTATGTTACTTTTATTTTAAGCTTCAGTTCCTTTTTCTTACCTTGGACGATATTTTAGGACTTTTTATTATTATTTTTATTATTGGATTCATGCTTCGATGCTGAAATGCATCTTTCCAGGTGAGTTTGGAGACAGGCTCCAAAACTGTGTGTGTTACTTAAAAAATAAAATAAAATCTTTACAAACGTGCTCTTTAGCTGTTTCAGTCGGTGTATCGGCAGTCACGTTGCAAACAGCCGCAACCTGCCTAATATCTTGGTAGACTTGTGAAAAATCTGGAAATTAGTAGATTTAAAATTGAATTATGCATGTTATTGTGAAATGTCACTGTACTCACCATGAAGACATTTGTTGTTTAAAACGTGTCTTAAACAACGGTGCTCTTTCCATACATGTCTACTTAATAGTTACTAAAGCAATTACCAAAGTACTACAGCGAGTGTTTAAAATGACCGTCCCGTGTTTAATGGGGCTTTCTTCTTTTAGATTAAGATGGATTTGGGTGTGAATTTTGCAGCGACCCTCTGACTCCGCCGGTATATTTGGCAACGCGGCGCTCTGGCTTGAGTTCAGCTTATTAATCTCTTAACTCTGTAGACTGGTGAACACCTCATTTCACCCGACATGGATTGTATTGACTGTAAAGGAGCTGCTATGAATACCGGTGTCCCCAGGGATGCAGGGGAAAATCTGCGTTTTATTTGCTCGATAGAGTGACGGCAGCTTCTTTCAAGAAATAAGCACACACTAAGTAACGTGAGGATTTAAGTGACAATTTTGCATTTTAGCTCTTCAGAAGAGCTGATTTTTCTTCATCTTTGCCATGTTATTTTTGAGGTCAACGAGTTCAGCCGCGTTTTTACTTACCAGTTAGTGTCAGGCGATGACGCTGGCGGGAGAGATTTATATCCATTCGGCTAGTTGGCCCGTATCTTTTCTCTTATTAACTCTTGTGATAATGGGCAATTACGGATACTAATGGATTTGCTTGGCAAGTTATTATGAGACTCTGAGGACTGGAGATGGCGCACGACACCACTTGGTTTTACAGAAGAAACATACAAGCGATAGAGAGTAATACAGTATGCACACACGGCTGCTCAGCTATTTTACTATTTGTGTTTATAGTTTAGTGAAACCTAATATGTTAACTGAGAAGTCACTTTCTTCTATTCGGCGATACTGTCTGCCGTCACCCATGAAGGCACGGAAACCTCCACTCTTTGTGTTCATAAAGTGACGGTGCAGAGGTGCTGCCGAGCGACTTTTGTTAAATTTTTAGTCCCGTGGCAACTAGATAAAACGCCGTGTTTGTTAGTGTTCTCGTACCGGCTTTGCGGATTTAGTTTCCTTCCCACCGTGTTGTTTTTCCTGTTGGCGGTAGCCGCCTGAACGTGTCGTTGTCATTTCTCTGTGCGCAGACTATCTCTTCTCCTGCGGCGCTCGGATCGGTACTGAAACCCACAAGGAAAGTTAAAAATTTTCATATGGTTGAAGTACAGCCGTCTCGCCCGGTTCGCATTGTTGTCGCTCCTCCGCTGCTCCTCAAAAAGCAGCGTTATTATGAATATATGCATTAAAAATGCGCAAAAAGTGCGAATACCGGTAAATGAAAAAGGTCTGTCTGAAATTTCAGGTCATTTTGGCACACGCATTACAGCATTACAGGTCTTTACAGCGGGGAATTCGTGCGCCGAGGAAGCTGCAGTTTATTCTGGACAAACAGGAAGCGTTGCAACAAAACATCATTTTCATGATTTTGTTTTGTAAGAATGTCACATTAAGAGTCCGAGGCTCAGTAATCCAAAGGAAGAATGGCAGATGTGTAAGGTCTTTGTTATCTCAGCGCAAATCACATTAAATAAGATGACTTTGCAGAAGTAGCAGGCTACTTGAGTGAGCTTGATTTGACAAATTCATCCCTTAATTATTAATAAGCACACATGTCAGAAATTAAAGATTGCTTTAGTTTACTTATTCGAAAATATTGATTTGCAGACTGACTCCGGTCTGTTGCGCTGCATTTATTTCTGGCTTTTTGTCTGTGACGCAGCTGAAGTTACACTGGGGCTTCCTCATGCTTTTCCTATAAGGCAAACAGAGATGTGCCGCAATCAGCAAATTTATTTTCAAACAATGGAGGCGCACCGGGTAGCCAGCTGGACAGGAAACCTGGGCTATAGAGCAGGAACACGCTCAGCGCGCAGCCAAACGCTCACTCCTGAACTCCCTCTGCTTATTTGGGTTTCAGCTACACCGAGAAGTAAGTTACAATACGGTAACGTTTCATAAAAGCCAGTTATTGTTACGTCTGCTATGATTTGGCAAAAAAGTTAGCGCGTGTTATTGCGCCTGTGTGAAATTAATCCGATTTTTAAATGATCGAAATCCCACAGTTCTGATGGAAAATTTTGGGGGGAAAAAGTCACGTCCTGCCAGCAGTGCGCTGCAATACGCGCGGCTGCAACTCCATACGGAGCAAAACCGAGAGGCTGTTGGGTGTTTGGGCAGAGGGATGACAAGCCAAACTGACGGTGCCGCTCTGTTTATTCAACAGACCACCAAATCCGTCCGATGGCTCGACCGCAGTAACAGCATCAGAGGCCAGCGGAGGAGATCCACCACCCGTCGGTGCCACTGGAGCACAAACATCCCGTTTAAACCGCGGCTCTACGGGAGGAGGAGAACCGGATTCGCCTTCCTGGTGCAGAACCCCGACGAGCTTTGGCGTTTTTCAGAGCAGAACAATATTTCGCTTCCCTCGGCGTTCCTCCAGTGGATATTTCTCCTCTGACTGCGACTCGTTGCCGAGCTCCCCGCTCTCCCCGAAGCCACTGGTGACCGACAAAGCCATACAGACTCCGAGCCCCACCGGCCAGGTGCTAATACACGCCCTGCAGCGCATGGGTGAGGTGCGCGACGAAGGACCGGGGACGCACCGACAACACGGTGAGCAGTGCACAGAGACTTTATGTATAACTGCTGCATTAATGTGAGTGCACGCACGTGGAAGAGGTTGAAGTGTCTTTTTTATAAAGTCATTTCACAACTGATGGAGTGACAAACTGAGATGCAGGAGCACCATTTGGAAAAGAAAGGTTATACTTCCCATCACGGCAATAGTTTTTCTTGTAATGCACCTTTCTTCATGATGTTGCTGCTGCTTTAGATGACAAAATAGGACATGCAGACAATAAACTCTTATATGCTCCCAATAAAGAATGCAAATTAAAGTGTAGGAATTTGTCTAAATACCTGAAGCACACCTAATACTGTTCCAGGTTTGGGTGAAAGTTTGACCTGACTCAGTCAATACAGGCTACCCTGGATGTAAAATTTGGCTGCTACTGCTGTGTGGGTGTGCAGCTTAATATGAAACTAGATAGGAGCCCAGAACTAGCTCCTTCACCTTTCCTCTCGCAAAGATTAGGGGCTTTGGGCTGTTGGTGGCGTTGAGTGTTAACAATGATAGTAAAAAGATGAACAAAAACATACCTAGGATGTTTTCCTATCTAGTTTCATAATTAAGATATTTTTGTTTTCCCCCCTTTCTCACTCTAGAGTTTACTCATGAAGGAGAGCAGTTTTTCCACTACTCTGATGAGCTATACTTGCTATTCTCACATGAGTAAGGCTGTTGCGTTTTTGTTTTTGAGATTCTGATTTATTGACTAATAGTCTGCATGAGCTACTCTGTTGGCCCTTGAAGGGTAATCCAACAAATCCAGGTGGAAACATGCTTATATAAAACACACTAATGACTCTTCCATGCTGCTAAATCCAATTCTGCTGCTCCCCCGTTTTCATTCCACTGTAGTAGTACTTTGTTTCCTGGTATGTAATGCCTGCTGCCTTTGAGTGTGTAAAACCTTACTAAACCCCACAGGATACATTTGAACAACACTCTCAGGCCTAATTTAACAGGAAACTATTGACTTTTTTATACAAAGGATGCATGTTGGTTGCAACACAGGTTTTATTTTGCAAAAAAACAACAGAAACAATGACAACTTGTATTCACATTAGTTTTAATCATATGTCAACATCGTAATCCCACCCTTACGCTGTAAGTGTTTGTCATTTTCATCTTCACATTGGTGGTCTGGTGGAGAATAACACATAATAATGCACTGAGTGATGACCATTCTGTATCAAATACTCTGAGAATAATTCAGGCATCTGTTAGGAGTTATGTTGGGTTGTTTCAGAAGTTGTCCTAACTCATGGCTAAACTAATAGGGCCATGCCCAAGAATGTGTATGTGTGCACTTTTCCATAAACAATGTAGGAACCTGTCAGTGAACCTAAAGAAAGAAATTTCTATTGACGTATTTATTACTGCCACACCTAATGGTTATCAGATTTATATTCTTGTCAGGATTTTTATTAGTCAAAATGCTGTGAAAGACTCATCAACCAGTATTTCAAAAAGATTATTGAGTCGGTACTCTTAAAGACTCTGACTTCTAGTTGTACAGTATAAAAGCCTATGCGGGAAAATAGCCCTCAGCTCTCTTGCTCTTGAACCTCAGTAAAGTCTTTCCTGATGAGGTAATTGCTAGTTCAGGACGCATTAAATAAAAGTTCATTTTGTAAATTGTGGTCATTATTAGAGTCAAAAAGATGGATCATCCTGGATATTCTCATTGGCTAATGATATGTCAATCACAAGTGTGAATGACAGCAAGCGTGTGGTGTCCACCCCTCAATTGTTACTGACTCAATTGTTTGACTTCCGACAATTCAGCTGGAGGGTGTCAGGTTTGGTACCAACCTGAGGGTGTCAGGTTGGTACCAAAACAGGGATGAGGAGCAGGCTATAGATATCTGATTAGCTTGCTACTTTTTAGATTTTTTTTTTTATACTTTAGCCTCCATCAACATTGATGCTGACTCTGACTCAGGTGATATCACTATCACACCCATTTCAAGGTGTGAAACACTGCTGCTCCTCAGATGTTGCTGTTGTCACAGAAAAGGTGGCCTTTTGGTGTAGGTGCCTTGGCTGCAGTAGTCTTGTATGCAGAGAGATAATGGTTCTCTTAAAAGCTGCAAAGTCTACATTAGGAGGTTAGAGGGGTGGCGGTGGCATTTAGGAGCTTTGTGTTTTACTCTTTGTTTTGCTGTGTTTTCACTCGTTTTCACTTACGTTTTTTCTTCTTGGTTAGGTTTAGGCACCAAAACGACTTGGTTAGATTCTGTCCCTTCTCAACATTAATTCAGTATTTTGAAACATAGTGCTTACCGTGTGTGTTTAAATGTGATGCAAAAAGTGTTGGGCCACACCCCTTAATCTTTGAATCCAGGTGTTTTAAGTCTCAATGCCACAGGTACATAAAATGAAGCACCTAGCCATGCAGCCTGCCTTTACAAACATTTGTGAAAAAGTGTCTCATGTGGATGCCACCACTACAGCAAGTCAGTTTGTAAAAATTCCTTCCCTCTTAGATATTCCACGATCAACTGTAAGTGGTATTATTGCCAAATGAAAATGTTAAGGAACTATCAACTCAGCCACTTAAAGTTACATAGCGGGGTCACCAAAGGCAGAGGTGCGTAGTTTGTAAAAGTCACCAACACTGTTCTGACTCAGTAACTGCAGAATTTCAAACATCCTCTGGCATTAACATCAGCAGAAAAACTGTGCTGGGAGCTTCATGGCATGGGTTTCCATGGCTGAGCAGCTCCTGTAGGTATAATGTGTAGGTGGCCCAGTACTTTTGTCCATATAGCATATCTGATGAGTGTGGATTGAGGCCCATATCGCGATTACCATTACCCATTGTCCTCTGGCTTCAGTGCTGTGGCACACTATCTGTGTATCTCTGAGATGCCAGCAGCTTTGACAAAACAGCAGTATTTGAGGCCCTTAAAATGCCAATAGGCTGATACTGAAAATTGGTGTACTTCTAGAAGAGGGGAAAACAATTTAACTTATCAAAAGAGCTTAAAATGAAAAGGAATTGATTGAATTGCAAATTGAAAAAGGAAAAAAATGAAAGCAGGCAAAGTTATAACTGATGTTAAACAGGAAGTGTAAGCTTAGATTATATCATGACATAAACTATTTTCAAACATCGAGATTAAAATGTTATACCATTATTGTTCTATAACCGCTGTATCACAAACTCATTACAAAACATTCATTTGTCATCATTATATATATAGGTGCTCATTACATATTTACATATTTAGTGTATGTGTGTGTCTACAATATAATGTATTTTCATGTTCTACAGTTTTGAGCATATATTGAGGGAGCTCCCAAAATGTTTTGATTGGTTTTCACGGCCTGGATCCTATTTTTATTTTTGCTGTTTATTTCAATCCAAACAAAAAAGAAAGAACTGCCACCTCCAGCAACACTGGTCTAAAATAGTGCTCCAGTGGGCTTGTTTACATCAGCGCAACTTACAAACAGAAGACTCACACTTTTAGCTGTGATGCTGTTGGCTAAAGTTGCCTATCCTGTTACTTGGTAACAAACAAAACTTCGCCAGGAGGATAAAAAAAAACAAAACAACAACTAACAGAGTAAGTGCCCTCATAATGTTGGTGCAGTGGAAGCCAAATAAATCTACAATGAAATAATGCTGTTCTGTCATCTTTATGAGAATGAACCTATTTGTTTTCCTCAGACTGGCAAAATTGTGTGGTTACATTTAAGTTCAACCCTCTCTGTTTATATCTCAGCTTTAATCCTTGCGTTTTTTTTTTTCTAAACATAGTGTTGTTTTGTAAATATCAACGTAATCTCCTGAGGCTGGAATAAAACTTCTGAAAGCCTCAGCATATTCTCTGCTTTGTATGGATGGCTATTCTTTTTTTATAATAGCAGTGATTAGCTTCACTGATTGCCTTTTGTCTCTTTTATTTTCTTTCACTGTAGCCAGACAGACAAGATAGCAGTCAAAACAGACCGGTGCATGTGTGTGGTTATGTGTTGTTTATTAAGTATGCCACTCAAAATAGGACTCAGCATGTGCGTTTAGTAGCCAAAATAGGCCTGCAGGTCTTTTGTAAGATGCAGACAGAAACTTTTTGCATCTCAATCAGTCCACTACATTTGTGAGATAGGACAGAGAGGAGATAAACACACACAGACTTGTGCAATAAGTTATACATTGTCCCCAACACACACACACAAAAAGTCTCTGTTATCAAGATTGCTAACTTGTTTGTGTGTTAGATAGAGTGCAGGGGCTTAAGGAGGATCTGTTTATCTTGTTGTTGCTGCTCAAGATCGCAGTACTTCCTCCTCCAGCAGCAGGAAGATCACACTCGCAGCGCAGTCAGGTTTCTTCAGTTTTAGAGTGAAACAGATGCCTCTTGTGAATTTTTGTCTTTATACACAAAGTCTAATTATAATACAACCTCAGGGCTGGTTGGAACAAGGATAGATTTTGCCTGAGGCTTTGATCTAACAAATAAACTTTAGACAGAAATTCAAGTTTCTAAGCTTCACAAAGCCGACTTAGTGTCTCTTAGAGGAATTCATTATTTATTCTGGTTAAACCAGGACTCCTTTGACCTAAGATGACCTAAGATGTGACTGTTTTTTTTTTTTTAATTTTTTGCCTTTTAATTGGATACCCTTCAGCATTAGCAAACTCCGGATTATGAACCAGGATCAGTTGTCAGCAGGTCGCAGTACATCAGCCAGGTTCTTGTCTTAGAACTGCTTTTATACTAAATGAATATGATCATGTAATATACACTACCAGTCAAAAGTTTGGACACACCTTCCCATTCAATGTTTTTTCTTTATTTTCATGACTATTTACAATTTAAATTCTCATTGAAGGCATCAAAACTATGAATGAACACATATGGAATGATGTAGTAAACAAAAAAGTGTGAATTAACCCAAAACATGTTTTATATCTTAGATTCTTCAAAATAGCCATCCTTTGCTTTGATCACTGCTTTGCACACTCTTGGCATTCTTTTGATGAGTTTCATGAGGTAGTCACCTGAAATGGTTTTACAACAGTCTTGAAGAAGTTCCCAGAGATGCTGAGCACTTATTGGCCCTTTGCCTTCACTCTGCGGTCCATCTCATCCCAAACCATCTCAGTTGGGTTTAGGTCAGGTGACTGTGGAGGCCAGGCCATCTGGCGCAGCACTCCATCACTCTCCTTCTTGGTCAAATAGCCCTTACACAGCCTGGAG
>VUQS01055186.1:0-15104 GCA_015108495.1 Heterochromis multidens | reverse complement strand
TGTTTTTAAAAAAAAAAAAAAAAAAAAAAAAAAAAAAATTGATGCATTAAAATCTATGTGAAAATTACACTTCTTCTTACTCGGTATGAATTATCCTAATGGCTTAAAGTCCCAATTGATAGTTTCTAGTTTTCTTCAATACACTATGATATTTATTTTCTAAGTTACAGTCACATTTAGAGTAAAATAAAGAATATAAAATGAAGAATAAGGAAGGAAATGTTTTGCCTTATGGGTGTGTAATGCCCTTGTCAAATCTACCCCTTTTTCATGACTTACACTTAAAAACAACAACAACAACACGAAACAGCCAGAACGACAAACAAAATGTAATGCGGAATGTTTTTTAATAATAATCCACAAACCAGTTGGTAACGGCACAGTGACTACTTCCATCTTTTATATACAGATTTTGTATGTGAAAGAAAAGAGAAATTCTGTACATAAGTGTACTGGTTTTAAAAACAGGACTGATTTTATTTGTTCTTGTGCCCGGTCTTTGTTCTGTTCAGCATGTGTTTACAGTAGTTCTGTTTGTGTATGACACTAAAGAGCAATTCGGACATAGTTTTGGCTCCAGCTCCAAGCAGTTATCTGATGTTTAAGGAATTTTTGGTACCATGTCAGCATCTTGAAAGAAGGGTACAAGATGAGAAGATTCAAAGATCAAGATGGGACAATGTGTTGACAAGATAGGAATAATTTTATTGATTGTAAGTTTAAATACAGTACTGTACAAAAGTCTTGAGCTACCCCTCATTTATTTATATTTTTCTAGTAAAAAGGAAAATAGGTGCAGTATTTTAATAAAACATGTGCAAACATACATGGAAAATACATTTCTTTAAGTAGTCTTCAGGAATACTTCTCCAGGCTTCTTGAAGGACAATTCAAAGCTCCTCTTTGGATGGTGGCT
This sequence comes from Heterochromis multidens, assembly GCA_015108495.1. NCBI lineage: Eukaryota > Metazoa > Chordata > Actinopteri > Cichliformes > Cichlidae > Heterochromis > Heterochromis multidens. Next base: position 14,188 of record VUQS01055186.1, on the reverse strand, counting down.
GCCTTTTTTTCTGTTCTTTGTCAAGATGATCCCACACTGCTTCAGTAATGTTGAGGTCCAGACTTTGGATTCATCCCTCCATATGCCTTTTCTCCCTGTTTCCCATTCCTTAAGAATGGCTTCTTGACAGCCACTCTTCCACTGAGACCATTTCTGATGAGGCTTCTGTGAACAGTAGATGGGCCAACTGAAGGTCCAGTTTCAGGTCTGTGCAGTATTGTTTCCTATTAAGGACATGACTTTCAGATACTGTTCATCTGCTTTAGATAGTTTGTCCTCCACTTGTCCAGTTCCCTCCACTCCATTTTTTTTAAGGACACACTGCACACCATGTTAAGATATGCCTAGTTTAAAAGTTCTTTTAGAATTACCTTCTTGGTGCAAAAATACTGTTTTATATAATTTAAAACTGATTCTTTGTCAAGTTGTCTGTTATGTTTAGACATCACACAAGAGGGGTGACTCACGACTTTTGCACAGTACTATATGTAGAGTGCAGGCATGGAAGGTAAAATGTCTTGAATTCTTGAATGCAGCTCTCTGCGTGGCCTAAATGGTCTGATCACTTTACATCATAAAGAACCCCACCTGTACACGAGAAGGACCTTGTTTTATAACATGACTTCAAAATGACTCAAAGAGTAGCTGTAAGAAAAAAAAAAAAGAACTCTATTTATAAAGCCTGCAGATTAAGACTTTTACACAGCATACTGTACTGGCTGTAATATGCATAAAACATCCTTTGCAATAATATGTTATATATAAACTGACCAACTTTGTTCAGTTACTTTTTTTTTTGACTGCTGGCTTGATTATGATACCTTTAATCTCAGCTTTTGTCTGTGATATTAACTATGCTGTACTGCAATGAGTTCAGAGTCTATACATTGCCAGTTTTGTACATATTCTGTGTTCACATACAAAGGCTGGATTTTAAATGCAAATAGTACTTTTATGAAGTGTCTGGTCAGTTCACATTGTTCTTGTCTACTGTATGTTAAATGTTAACTACATGGGTTATTTTTTTAGTTTCTTTTTTACAAAACCTAAATAAGATGTGTATTAGCTCTTAGCAGTTTTTGTAATGCAATTTCTTGTTATTTATCAGCTGATGCTACAAGCAAACAACATAGCTTTCATCCCAATCAGAGACATCCTGATAAAATCAGAGGTTCATTTGAGGTGGAACAAGACATAATCTATTCTAGCAGTTCCATATATGCTTTGTCTGCAGTTATTCCCTCTTAACCCTTACCAATTCACCATGGAAAGCTGGCTGTGTTAGCTGCAGCAGGCATATATTTTCCTGGAGATATAATAGGGGAGAATCTCCTTATAACACATGCCATCTGGAGGTCATTTGACAAATACACATACAGAGAAATAAGAATGTAAAGTAAGCTGTGGCTTATTGGAGCTAAGCTCATGTCTCCTGACTGAAACTGTAGCCATACAGACCTTTGTCTGTCACAGTCCCAGGGTTTTTGTGTTATTTCGAGCTTTGAATTCTTAGTTAATATATTTGAGTTTGAGTTTGAAATTTAGATTTTTATGTTTGGTAGGTTGATTTTTGATTCCTGTTTTAGTGTCTTATTCTAGTAATGTTGAGCCTCAGTTTTATTGTAATATTTGAGTTCTGGTCGCCTTTTGAGGCGACTTTTGTTGTGATTTGGCACTATATAAATAAAATTGAATTGAATTGAATTGAATTGGTTCCTGTTTAGTTTCCATGGAGTTTTGGATGCCCGTTTAAGTTCGCTTTATCACCTCTGCCAAGGAGGTTATGTTTTTGTTAGCGTTTGTGTGCTTGCATGTCATCATTCTGTCTGTAAACATAATAGCTCGAAAAGTTTTGAATTAATTCTGATAAAACTTTGTAAGGGTGTCATGTTAACAATCCGTTAAAATTTGGCTTACATCCATCAAGATTTTCAAGGTCAACTTAATGATTTGTTGGTCCAAAATTGACAGAAAGCCTTATAACTTAAAAACTATGATTCTTACAACTGTGGTGTGTATTGTCAACATATAGAAAGTAACATATAAAGATTTTAAATATCATGTCACATTTGACCTTTGACCACTCCTTAAAGGTCAATAGATTGATCTGAAGGTCAAAGTGATAATGATGCTATACAGAGCTATTTAAAAGTATGTTTCTTATTGCCATTGTTTATATTGACAACATATAGGCATACAGGGAATGATATGGGGATTCTAAATATCACATTACTTTTGACCTCTGACCTCTTCTTCAAGGTCAAATAAGGTCAAATTTTCATGAAATGTCTTTTATCTTTAAAACTATGCTTAAAATTCTACTGCCTTTGTTTATATTGGCAACATTTAGGGAATGATTCTGGTATATGGAGATTCTAAATATCACATTATAGTTTTCATCCAAATATCATGTCACATTTGACCTCTGACCTCACTTTTACATGTCACATCTGCCTTTCTTTCAAGTTGACCCCAAATGTGTTCTATCTTTAAATAAAGTTTTGTCAAGAGAAAGAGAATGAGCTGCCTAGTTAGTTAGAAATATACTGTAGTATAATTATATAAATAGTAACAATATTATATAATAGGCTCAAGTTATTCATGTCCAGTTGTTTATAAATCAATACCTACTATCCATTGTAATGTTTGTGTAATCAAAGTAAACATCTGTCATGCTACCCTTATCTGATTTTTACTGCACAACAAACTTTTTAAAGTACATTTGAAAAGAACAAAGAAAACGAAATGAATATATATAAAATACAATACAATACTGTTCCCTTAAAAGTAAATACTGCCCAGAGAGTGAGCGGCCTTGGTGGAGGTTTGTGCTCTCGGAGTGCTTCTTTTTTATACTTAATATTTTCTTATTTATACTAAATGATGCTATAAATAAGCTTTCTATTCCTTGTTTGTGTACACATTGCTCTTGTGTCTTCTCATTCTTGTTGGCTTTTAACTGGACCTGACTGCAAAATTTTGTTTCACCTCATGTGAATGCATGTGTTGGAATGACAATAAAAATCCTTGAATCATCGAACATACTTCCAGCTGAAATACACTACTAGTCATTACTACTTGAACTGACTGCCATTTAAAAAAAGGCATTTTGTGTCCATGCACACAAACATTAGTTACATTGTGTAATTATTTCATGTTTTGCCATGATACTGAGCTGGTGAGTGTGTGTGTGTCTGACAGTACAGATGAAACAGCATCTCTGATAAGCTGGTTCTGCTGAGAAACTTGACCGTGTTGAAATCACTGACAGCACTCTGCTTACATGCCCTCCTCATCACCACCAACCCAGGCTCAATTTACTTTTTCCAATTCAACTGTCCATCCCAGTTTTACTTCCAACTCAGCTCATATGTCACTTTCTCTGCATGCTTCAATGTTTCTACATTGATCTCAGTCTAATTTATAGCATGTGTCAAGTAAAATGCCATGGGTGTAGACATATTGACATTAATTCAGTCAGAATAGTTCATTCAACCAGAATGTATGCATATTTATCAGTGATTGTTAGGCCGAAAATATGCTTCAGGAGTTCCTGTTGATGCTGTTTTCTGCCCTAAATATTACTGAACTAACCGTCTTAATTAACAACATGCTGAAACTTGAATTTTGAATTCAACTCTCCCTTTTCTCCTGAAAGTGAATAGCTTTGCATACACCTAAGAGTACATTATCCAGGTAATGCAGTAAAGTCTTATTTTGTCTGATAGAACTGTTCTTGGTTCCCTAGTCTCGCTGCTGGAAACCAGATGGTGCAGAAATAATTGACCACGCACTTGTCAAGTAAAGGGATTCACAACTCTTTAAAAATAGATGCTCTTGTGCTAAGAGATAGCACTCACACCTCAAGTAAAAACTTTTTGCTGAGGTGCAATTTTTTGTTCTTTTTCTTTTCAACAACAGAAACCCTACTCTGTGATCATTCAGTGCACATTTATCCAAATATGTTATGTAACAAGTGGCAGAACAACATCTCAAATCTGGGAAAGAAATCATCATCTTTAATATTTAAAATAAATATATTGTGTTATTTCTACAGCTAATCTGCTATAACATAAAGTAACATATGTGCTGTGGTTTTAGACTATAATTTATATGGACCATAGTATATCAAATATAGAGAAGTCTTGTAGTTTTACACTAAAGTGAACTCATGTGTCTGGGACACATGGGTACTGTTAAAGCGCTGCAAAAATAATTTAAATGTAAAACAAGCCATACTTGTTCAGTCTTTTTCAATTCTGTCATCAACTTTAACTTTTAACCTGTTAACTGAGGCCTGTAGAGTCTGACATGTAGCTCTTGGGTTTTTTGGAATTTCTCTGAGCATTGCATAGTGTAACCTTGGTGTGAATTTGCTGGAACGTCCAGCAAACTGCCAGAGTGCCAGCTTTTATAGAGGTGCTCACACCTGCTGATGATCAATTAATCAAGTGCATTTGATTAGCAGCACACGACTGCTACTTACCCTCTTAATTCGTATGGAAACAGTAAGGGTGTACTTAGTTTTTCACAGGATTGCATAGAGTCCTGTGGAAACTTTCTTTTTCACATGACTGTAACTATACAGCAATTATTAAAGAAAATGGTCTCTGTGTTGACATACACTTCTTTAATCCAGTAGTTTTATAATTCATTCATACAAAACCAGTATGAATAAATAATATAATGCATAAATCACACTCAGAACAAAGTCTTAGGATTAGCTTCTGCACTGTAATTTGCACCTATACATTCTATTTCCTTTATTTTGATTGCTCAAAATTCTACTTTTAGCTTCCCTCCGGCTCTATACTGGCAAAGAAAATACTCTGCTGAGGTCATCATTTATTCAGTATACTGAGAGTTGGGAAAGCACCTCCCTGGAGCAGCCCTGAATCTTAAAAACTGGTGAAGTTTATAATCTATTTTTAGCATCAGCAGTATTCCAGCTTGTGTCTGATCCTGAGGAAACTGCTTCTTCTCTGCTCCATACTGGTGGTCAAGTGTTCAAGTCAAGCAGCACTGAAATATGATCAGCAGAGGTGGATCACAGTGAATGCTTCAACTTATGTTTTAAGAGTCTTTTATTCTCAGGTGACTTACTAAATATGAACTTACTATAGCTTATATTAGTTTAAAAACCTCACCCTGACAGTGATACCGTCCACTCTCATATAACAGATATGTCTTACTTGAATACTGGCTTCCCAAACATGATTATCTATAAGCAGCAGGAAGTGGTTGGGAGTTTAGCTCACTGTGGTCTCCTCCTACTCACTTTGATGGGCCACAACACACCAACAAATTCAAAGAACTGGTCAGGCTGTTCAGGATTCAGTGGAGAATTACTCCATGCCACAAAATCAGCAGCAGAGACTGAATAACAGTAGCTGCCATTTCAGCAAACCAAAAATGACAATGGGACAAAGCCTCTTAGCAGCTGTTGAAACTATGACTCATATTAATTGAGGGGAAAGTAGAGAGTAGTGTGATTTTATTTGTAAAACCAAGTGCTCACAAACTGGGGAGGCTAGTAGATGGGTGGATAAACATAATATCAGAATTTAGAGAAGATATTGGAGTCTGTTCACCTGCATTTTTGCTAATGAGCAGCAGGGGTCAACTCCTCTGACTGCAAAGAACACTGAGGATGCATCGAAGTCTATAAAATTACCCTGATGGCCTGATTGGTTTACATTCCCAATCACTAGTTTCAAGTCTTCTTCAACACAGCATGATGTTCATTTTGAAAACTATGGTTTGCTTTATAGCCTGGATCCAGTGTGGTTGACAAGTTGCTGCTGTCTGAGCATGCAGTGTCCTCACGTTCTCACTCTGACCTCATCTAGCTTGTGATGTCTATAAAACATGTCGACAGCCAAACTGCCAAACTTGAGGCTTCAAAGTAGTTATCCACAAGAACTGGTGTCAGTGGCTACAGCCATCCTTTATACTCACTCTATGGAAAGTCTCAGTAATATGGGGTCAGTCTGGGGCTGCATCAAGAAAAATCTGGACATTAAGTACACATCCTGAAAAAAAAAAAACACTTAAACATCATAGGAAATGACTGGAAGCTGTTGTAGAATGAATGCTTTAATACCCTTCTGATGTTTGCATGATAATTACCATGCTTTGTCTGCATGGTTCAAATCTCTTGACATCGTGTTTGAAAACATAAAATAGTTATATCTGCAGGGCCAAATCTGAACTCTGTGGCCATGTACAGTGCACGCAGGACTCTCTGTTCTCTGTCTTTGCTCCGCTTGTGTCTAACTAGTCTAGGGGAAGCCCTGGTGTTCTGCAGCTAAAAGCCCCACCATATAATGAATAATGAATTCCCCATCCAGTCTATCCGCATACTAGTTCAAAGGCGTCTATCGTTATGCATGGACCGGCAACAAGCCACACAGCTCTATGCTAATGGCCCTTAACTCCAGGGGCTGGACAGAGTCTACTGAGCCATGCAAATGTTTTACTGCTAAGGATGAAGAAGATGACGATGGGGAGGATGTGATGAGGGCTCAGGGGTTGGGGAAAAAAATTGATGCCTGTTCACCAGCAGCACACAACACACCCACATTTTCACACGTGCACACATTCACACAGACTCAGAAACTACTGTAAGCACAAGTCATCCCATGGAAAGTCTGATCATGTTATTGATGCTGAGTGACACCAACTACCTCCCCAGCACTGCGAGACTGAGATGTGGGAATTGGGAGAGGTTGTCATAAGAAATCACATTCCAGCCTAGCCACTTAGTTCATACCAGTTACTGTACTGTAGTCTCCAGAATAATATGCAGAGTTAAAGATATTTTGGGATTCATTTGTCTTTTTTTTAATTTTTTGTCTTTCATGGTGATACAAAAGCAACATTGCTTCTGCAGGGACTGTATATATACTGTACATGTCTGTGATTGTGTGTGTGTGTGTGTGGGTGTGCCTGTGTGACTAGGCTAAGTTTGTACAGTCATTTAAGCATTGTCCTGATTAGACTGAAAACAAAAGCCCCAGTTATCAGGGAAGGAAGCAGCACTCTGCTTGTATGCCATCAAACGAAGATTATTTTTCTCTGCTAAAACCAGCAGCTCAAAACAAGAGGAAAAAAAAGCCTGATGTGAAACCTCCTCTGGGAAGGTACTGTATATGTTTGAGTGCTTTCCTGTTTGTTTTTCATATTTCATTCCTTGGCTTTATCCCCTACCTCTGGTCTGTTTCTTTGGCTTCTGCTCTGTGTGGATTTCCTGCTGCGCTTCTCTCTTGATCCCCCGGCCTTCGCTTCTTTCTTATTTCCCCCCTCTGCTCCTTTACATGAGTCTGCATTTGAATCCATCATAATGCTGGTTTTACAGTGCAACAGGAGCTTGCAGGAATAGTATTGGGAATATTTCCCAGAATTTCAAAGCAACCAAAATCAGAGAATTTCCAACCAGCACCCGAGGGGCTCAGGTAAAATCCTTTGGGTTTTCAAAAGGACTCTTAGAGCAATGCTGCTGCTCAGAATAATGCAATTTACTCGAGTTAAATTGAAACGGTGAAACTTTCTTTTACAAATAAAAGGAACTTATAGGTCTGATAGAAGAGCTTTTTAAGGGGCCAGCTTTTCCTCACTAAAGTAGTGGAGCATGAAATGCCCAGTTTAATTGCAACACTATTCTATGTCATGCATAGGTGAGAATCACTTCTGCCTCGCCTCTCTAACCTTGATAGGCTGTAAGCGAACAGAAGAGGGTGATTAACAGCCACTTGGTGAGACGCCAGCCGCATGCAAGTAAGAGCCACTCACAAATGGTTAATGATTTTTGAATCAGGACAGTAATGAGGTAGTAAGACATGATCCTCCAGCCTAGAGGTTAGCACTGGCACATTGGGAGTTATCTGAGTGTCTGCATGAACATTAAGAAATTACAGCAGTGGGTTGGTCCATTTCTAACTAAGCCTTCACATTGTTCTTGGTTACATAAGCACATAAACACAAATAGTTGAAATAATGTCACAACACTTTGATATAATTGATTTGAATATAAACAGTTACATTACCATACACTAAAGAAAACTATTATATACATAAATGTGCAAAAGTCTCAAGTCACCCCTCATTTCTTTATATTTTTCCTTCAAGCTTGTAATTTTTTTAAGTGGTCTTGACCAATAGTTCTCCAGGCTTTCTGAAGATCTTTCAAAGTTTTTCTTTGGACATTGGCTGCTTTTTCTCTCATCTTCAGTCCAGTCCTTGTACCTGATCATTTTCAGATGAATGTTTTTTTGGTTGTTAAGCCACCTAACACTGACCTATCAATCATTCAAGCATGAAAAAGTTAACCTAACTCAAGGGATGAACCAGTGTTGTGTCTGCACATAACTATCCAGGAAAGACCTGACACAGGACCTGAGAGATGCATCTGGTCCTTCAGTTGATCCATCTGGTGTTCACTGAAGCCTCACCAGAAATGGTCTCAGAGGAATAACCCATTCTTAAGGAAGGGAAACAGGGAGAAAAGACTGAGGTATGCCAAATTACACAAGAACTGGACCAGAAATCAGTGGCAACAGGTCTTATGGAGTGATAAATCCAAATTTCAGAAGAGAGGTACAACAGTGAGTGTCTACAGCCACCTGTAAAACATGGTGTAAAAAACAAAACAAAAAAACTATCATGGCTTGGGGCTCCATTTTAGCCAGTGGTGTTGGAGATCTTGTCCAAATTATCTTGTCAAAATTGATGGAATTATGAACACAGAAAAGTACCATCAGATTTTGATCCACCATGCAATACCATCTGGAAAGCATCTGATTGGCAACAGCTTCATTTTTCAGCATGACAATGATCCCAAACACACTGCCAATGCAGTAAAAACATACCTGGATTGAAAAACACACAATGGAACACTATCAGTCATGGATTGGCCTCCCCAGAGCCCAAACCTCAACATTGTTGAAGCAGTGTGGGATCATCTTGACAGAGAACGGGACAAAAGGCAGCCAACATCCAAAGAAGAAAGAAGCCTGGAGAGCTATTTCTGAAGACTACTTAATGGAATGACAAGAAAGCTGCCTAAGAGAGTTCAGGCTGTGTTGAAGAATAAAGGTGGTCATACCAAATGTTAACTTTTAAGCTCATTACAATTGTACAGACTCTGTTTTTGCCTTATGTATTGTATTTCCATGTGTGTTTGCACATCTTTCAATAAACCACTGCACATTTTTCCCATTTTCCTGGCAAAATATAAAGAAATGAGGGGGGGCTCAAGACTTTTGTACAGTACTGTAACCATAGTTAATAAATGTACATTTACATTGTTGTCAATATTTTTTCCTCGAAGGCATCTGCATTTACAGTATTCAACTGTATTCCCAAAGGAAGGGATTACTGAACAACATTTCCTCCATTTTTAGAGCAGTTACAGTGTGTGTGTACAGTACATCACTTTGTATTCACCTTTTAATGCACTCTGTATGCTGGTATAGATTCAGGTTTCTGAAAACCCTGGTGTAGCAAAGATGGACACAGTACAAAAAGGGCAAAATTTCTATGTCACACTGCATTCATTTGGCAGCTTTTTGGGGATAAAAGTCTTACTCAAGAATAAAGCTGGATAGTACACTCAATGTGGCCATATTGTAAGAATTACTCAAGTGAATCACTTAATTCAAATAATGGCTAGCATCCTTAAATCGATTTATTTTGTGATCTCTTTTTTCAGTGTTTTATTATACAACTGTCATTGTTTTGGATAGAAATGTAACATCAAATTACTGATATACCACACAGAGCCCTGTAAATGTAAAATCTTACAGTACTCACTCACCCCTGTTAAAATTACAGACGCCTATTGTATCTTTAATGTTTCATTATTGTGATCACTTCAGTCATTATCTGCAATGTGTCTTTTATATTTTAGAGACTTTTCCACCTTAGTTCAATAACAGAACCTGCAGCCAGTGAAATCAGCTGATTCTTGATAATTGCTGATTGGTCACTATTTACATGGGTTATTGTATGGCAAATCAAATCAAGCTACTGACCTCATTAAAGTGCGCCACCTCCTCACAGTTCTCTGCTATACGGCTGTAGAAGGACAGACCTGAAAGATAAGGAGGAATTTAGTCATTCAATAATGCCATTGTGGCTGCTGTTATCTCACTTTGAGTGGGTGGGCTCACAGCATGGGGCACGTATAAAGCACAAGAAAGAGCAGTCAGTCAGTATTACTTAAACCTGTTTTCATTATGAAACAATTCATTTTTAAGATTTTAGTCAAAGAAATTACAAAAAGTAAGTAATTATTGTAGTTCAGTAGGATTGACAACATCACATGACAGTTGTGATGCCTGATATCTATATCATGCTGGCTGTTTCATCTTGTCACCAACAACATCTAAGAAATTTGCTCTCTAAACTTCCCGTGTAGTGTTATTAGAATAATTGTCCAATATTTAAATATTAACATCTGCAAAGCAAAACATATTCTTTCTTTAGTACCTCACTAATCATCTCAGGACGACACAAATTTAGAGTGTGTGCAGCCCTGTGAAAAACTAAGTACACCCTTACTGCTTCCATAGGAATTATAAGTGTAAGTAGTAGCAGCCAGGTCCTGCTAATCAAATACATTTGATTAATTAATCATCAGCAAGTGTGAGCACCTCTATAAAAGGTTTGGAAGTTTGCTGCTCTGGAGCATTCAGAAATGTTAACAAATGCCACAAACTTCCCATGAGTGGACATTCCAGAAAATTCATACTAAAGTCACACTGTGAAATGGTCAAAGAAATTGCAAAACAAAAACCCCAAGAGCTACATCTCAGGCTCTACAGACCTCAATTAGAATGTTAAATATTAATGTTCATGACAGCACAATTAGAAAAGAACTGAACAAGTATGGCTTGTTTGGGAGGGTTGCCAGGAGAAAGCCTCTTCTCTCTAAAAAGAACATCTTAGCACAGCTTAGGTTTGCAAAGTTGCATCTGAACAAACCACAAGACTTCTGGAACAATGTCCTTTGGACAGACGAGACTAATTTGGAGATGTTTGGCCTTAATGTACAGCACCATGTTTGAAGAAAAACAAACACAGCATATCATCACAAACATCTCATACTAGCAGTCAAAAGCATGGTGGTGGAGGGTGATGATTTGGGCTTTTATTGCAGCCACAGGACCTGGGCACCTTGCAGTCACTGAGTTGCCCATGAACTCCTCTGTATGCCAACGTATTCTAGAGTCAGATGTGATCAACAGCTAAAGCTTGGCCAATGTGGGGCTTGTAACAGGACAATGATCCCAAGTATAGCAGCAAATCTACAACAGAACAGCTGAAAAAGAAAACAATCAAGCTGTTGCAATGCCCCAGTCAAAGTCCAGACCTCAACCTGACTGAAATGCTGTAGTGGGACCTTAAGTGAGCTGTGCATGAGCGAATGTCTGCAAACCTCAATGACCTGAAGCAATGTTGTAAAGAAGAGTGGGACAAAATTCCTCCACAAAAATGTGAGAGACTGATAGTCATACAGAAAACAATTACTTTGCTATTACTGCTAAAGATGGTTCTACAAGCTACTTAATTCAATAAGGGTAAACTTAGCTTTTTACAGGACTGCACGGAGTCCTTAGAAAGACCCGACTCCTGAGTTGGAAAACACTGAACTTGTATAAAATCATAAAACCATGTCATATAACATTTTAACCTGTGAAAAGACAAACTGTACTTTTAGTACCTGACAAACATAAATATGAAACAGCTGTGTGGATCACCGACAGAAAAGAAATGCAGACAATTAAATGTCTACAGTATGACTCACTGTGTGACACAGACAGTGAAACAGGTAAACAGAGACTGCAGAAGAATTTAAAGAATATAAATTAAAATTTTATTTTTCCATGATTATAGCCAAAAGAGTGAACATCGTGTAGTCTCTCAAAAGCCCACAAAAGCTGTTGTCTATTCATGTCTGTTTATATAGGGAAAGGAACCTTTTATTGCACAGTAACCTGACTCACTCGTGAGCTCTGTGCTCACCTGGTTGCTTTGTGATGCTTATAAATGGCCCTGCACCACAGTGTGCATTCTGCTTTGTTCTGATAGTTTGCTTTGTGCATCTGAGCCTTTATGAGGGTCTGTTGATGTCCATTTGTGTGCTTGTGGGCACATCAGCTGCCATATACAGAGAGACACACAAACGCACACAGAGACCTACAATGTTAATTACAGCCCCTGTCAGTTTGGATGTAATAATAAGGGTAAATGGAGTAGATACATTCTGATAGGCTCTGATATTTTAAATATTATATGTGCTGAAAGTATCTTTTCACACATTCAACCTTCAGGTTTAAGATATTATGCTTCATACAAGCTCACCATGCAAGATGACAAATTTGACTTGAGTTTATAATCCCTCTTCCAAGTGTTCCTGTCTCTCTTTGCCTTCACTCCTACACTCTCTTGAACCTTATAAATCCCCCAAACCTTTGATTTTTTTTTAGAAAATAAACACCACTTCAATGTCGAAGAGGGAGAGAGACAATATTCCTCCTACATTATTGAAAACAGCGGCACTGCTGTCATACCAGTGTTTTCATCCAACTAGATGTGGGCTTAGAAAAGTAGACCACGTGACGCTTATGTAAGGTGCTCCACACTAAACTAAAACAACATTCTGCTAATCAGCATGGCTTTTGGCCTTGTTGAAACAGTCAGAAATAAAGAGTTAAAGAGCCACAATGAAAGACCTGAGCTGTAAGAAAGAAAAGGAACAGAGTTATTTTTCTTATCTCAAGCAGATAGATGGAAATTTAAAGAGTGAAAGATGGAGAAGACTGTAAGACTTTTAAATATAGTCTAATCTCTGTAGCTCTGTACTGTGATTTAATTTTGCCTTATTTTCCTGATGCATTAGGGGGCAATAAGTGGCATTACAAGCCAAATAGGTGCCGTAATTTAAAACTAAACATACCAAATGTCTGTTTGTAGAATAAAGTGCTACATGGAGGAAAGGAATTTAAAAAATATCCGCAGGATACAAGAAATTGCCCAAAGCTCTGTTCCTGTCCTGTGAATCAGGAAGATTCAGAGTTATAAAAACAATAAACAAACTGTCAAAGCAGCAGTGTTAAGTGCCCAAAGGTTTCAGAGTGGTTTGATAAGTTCCAATGCAGAGGAAGACAGCTTGGCTGAAATAAACTGAAAATTAATTTCTTAAAGCATAAAGATAAGGTTTCATTAATTCTTACATGAAGTGTGGCCCTGTATTGCTGCAGGCTACTGAGCAGAGGAGCAACAACAGCTGAAGCACGGCTCTCTGGTAAAGGCAAGAGCTGCAGATAACCAGAATTCATCAACGACTTGTAGGAAAATCAATTACATTTTGAAGCCTCTCCTTTGAAGGGACCTGACATAATTTTTTATCTCTGATATCAAATAATAACCACTAGATACAGTTAGGCCAGAGAGAGAACTCCATAGTCTTCTTTAATCCATTTTATATGATGTCTTCATTGCACTGTAGCTTTTATTTTCTGAGATGTCTTTTAAGGATATAATTCCTCCACTGTTATCTTCAATGCCATGTGCCAACACAGTGCAGAGCAGCTACCTAAACTCTACTCCCACAAAGGTTGATTATCTTGTTAATAGTGTTACAACCTCACTGCATATGACTCTGGATACTGTGACTCCTCTTAAAAAGAAAGCCTCAAATCAGCAGTGCTTAACTCCCTGGTATAACTCTCAAACTCGCACCTTAAAGCAGATAACCCGTAAGCTGGAGAGGAAATGGCGTCTCACTAATTTAGAAGAGCTTCATTTAGCCTGGAAAGAGTTTGTTGCTCTATAAAAAAGCCCTGCGTAAAGCTAGGACATCTTACTATTCTTCACTGATCGAAGAAAATAAGAACAACCCCAGGTTTCTCTTCAGCACTGTAGCCAGGCTGACAAAGAGTCAGAGCTCTGTTGAGCCAAGCATTCCTTTAACCTTAACTAGTAACGACTTCATGAATTTCTTCACTAACAAAATTATAACCATTAGAGAAAAAATTATTCCTAACCATCTCACAGACGTATCATTAAGTACAGCTACTTTCAACACTATTGATATTTATTTAGACTCTTTCTCTCCGATTGATCTTTCTGAGTTAACTTCAATAGTTACTTCCTCCAAACCATCAACGTGTCTGTTAGACCCCAT
>VUQS01055185.1:0-11698 GCA_015108495.1 Heterochromis multidens | reverse complement strand
GTTAGTGTTTTAATGTCATAGTTAATAACTCATCAAGAGAGACACTAAGGGAGCCCTCAGCAGAGAAACCCACACAAAAAAATCCACTATCCTCCCTCACTCTGCAAGAATCCTCTAACCCCAGCAGTTCATAATATGTTGTTTTCCTCTCCTTTTATGCTCCCGAGTCCTTTCTCTCCCTCCCCTCCTTTCTTACCCGGTTGTCGAGGCGACAGAGTCAGTGAGAGACATTTCTTCCCAGAAGCTCCTCTCTCTCTCTCCCATGGCTTTGTTCAGCCTGCTCTGCTGACTGGTTCAATAGTATATGAAACACAAGGAGGGAAACGCAGCTCAAAAACCTCTGCGCACCTCCTGCGACAGGCTGTAGAGCCTGCAAGGATTTTTAAAGCTCAGTAAAAATGTTATTGGGAAAAATTCAAGCTTCAGTCAGCTAGTTATGGGTGACCCAAAGGATGCAGTTGTCACGGTACCGCAGCCAAGCCCCCTCCCATCATGTCAGAGTTGGTATGGTCTAGTCTAGTCTCAGTTGGTGGGGAGGTGGGGTATGCTATAAGAGGGCAATAAGAATAACTGGTTACAGTGGGAGACAATGTGCAGGCAATTTAAAATAATCACCTGAAAAAGAAAAGAGTTTATTAGTTATTGCTTCATTCTCATTTTTCAGCACCGACTTTTACGCTGAATGAAATGAAGCTGCTCAGCCCAGTCCTCTGTTGTAAATGGTTTGACTGCTGTGTTATACAGCACCTCTAATATTTGGTGGGGGCTGTAAATTCAGCACTGATCTCAACTGTCATGTTTGCCTTGCTGTGCCAGTATTGCACTCTCCTGGACTGTAGTGCCCTCGCTCGCTCTCATCTAACATTAATGACCAGCACTCTGCTCACACCGCTATGTTCAACTCATCCATCACCTCGCTCCTCAACCCCTGTTCATGTTTAACTTGGATTGCCTTAACATCAAAAGGTGATAACCCATCATCTAAATGAGAGCAGATAACTGTAGTGAAATTCCACTGTTTCTGCAGCAGTGTGGAGTCAAACACAAAGAGAACAGAGGTTTAAAAATGGGAACGTGTGTGAGCGTGTGTGTGTGTGCTGAAATCCTTGAGGACACTTCATAGCTGTGCACTGTTTTCATCATGTCAGTGTAACTGTGACAGAACCATCTGTAAGAAAGACTTTTTCAGTCACTTGAGATCAATAAAGTGAAGAAGAAGAGTGAGTCCAATCCCATCTACTACTATAGCACCGTGGGGGACAAAAAAAACAAACACATCTTATGGAAACTGTTGGAGCTGCATGTTGTCTATGACACCAGACACACACACTTCACTGTACAGGAGCCTTTGATAGGGTTTAATAAGACCCCCAAATGACATTTAGTACACATTTATCACAATTATTGGCAGGCAAGAACTCATAAGGCAGTTGACACATGATCTTAATATACATTTAAATAATACAAAATATACATTCATTCATACCTTGACACATGCATACTGAACCATACATGCAACCTTATACAGGGCTTTCAGAAAAACACAGTGGGTGAAGACAGAATTACTGTTTAAGAGTACCCTTAAAGAGAAACCTCACACCAAAAGTATACATGTTTCCCTCTGACCTCTAGTGCTGTTTATCCATTTGGATTATTTTGAAATGAATTGCCCAGTTTTAGAGAAACTTGCTGCCTTCTCTTGAGTAGAAGTGGGCTAGATGGAGCTCGTCTTGTAGCGCTAAAAGTACCAAAAAATACATTTGAAAAACTCAGCAGAAATGTCGGTTATTAGAAATCATACCCAGAGGCATTTACTATATAGCAAGTTCAACATAGCGAGGCTTTCTTTGCATCAGTTGGTTCACAAAAACCTAAAAAACCAGTCAGCGATAACGGGTATCACAATGGGGGTTATCGACTTTCTTCGTTAACCCAGGCTTTCTTCTTCAGGCTCTTTGCACGCTTACATTTGACTCTTCTTCAGCACATAATACATCAACTGAGCACCCCATATTCCAGACAGAGACATTATCAGACATGGTGCCAGTTTATATCCATCCATCCATCCTCTTCTACTTATCCAATTCAGGTTTGCAAAGGCACTGGAGCCTATCCCAGCAGTAATGATGAGAGGCAGGGTACACCGCAGGGCTAACAGAGAGACAGATAACCATTCACACTCACATTGCTTGTACATATATAGCAGTAAAATGTAATAGTAAAATGCAACACTGTTGCTACAAATAAAACAAGAGTAATGATGAAAACTAAAACATTTGCCTTACACGCCCCACAGATCAGGTTCAACTCTGAGAAGAGACATAAACCCAGCCTCAGAGGGTCACAAGCCTGGATAAATGGGAGGGTTGTGTCAGGAAGGGCATCCGGTGTAAAAACGGTGCCAAATCAAACACGCGGTTCCATCCACTCTGACGACCCCTCGGGAAATAAGGGAGCAGCCAAAAGTACCTTCCAATATATTTACTTTATCGTTTGGGGAGTCTCAGTGCTGCTGTTTATTTCTAATGTGACAGCTGTACATTAGAGCTCAGAAACTTTAAACCTGATATGTTTAAACATTACAGGTGTGTACTCTGTGTGGTCAGTTCTGACACCCTGCTGCCTAATAAAAGAGCCGTGGAAATCACTTGTCGCCAGATCAAAGTGAAATTATTGATTATAAAGCCTACAAATGTAACTAATCAATTTTATAATTTGTTCTCTATTAACTGTGTTTCCAGCAGTGTAAAAGAGACTTAGCAGCAGATTAGGACCAAGGATTTTCTGTATCACCAACTGAATGTATGCAAATTCCTGTCACAATGCGATATACAGTTTGTGCTGCTGCAAGCAGCAAGCAACTATATCCTACTGAACGCATACTGACAATAAAAGAATTAGTGTAAACATTGTGCTTCCAGATGATTTTAAAATTAAACTCTGAACAGAACCTGCTCCTGACCAGCATCAGTTACCATGGCAATCTAGCCAGGTGAAAAGAAAGCCACCTTTGGGGACCCCGAAAGTCTGACTCCACCTCACTAACCCATTAATCTTGCTTTGCAGTACACCCCTCTGGTTGCCCTGTGTCATGTAGGAAAAAACAGCACTACAGGCCAAGGAGGGAAACCCCCCCCCCCAAAAAAAACCCCACATATACTTGATTTTGGGGTGAACTTTCCATTTAAAGCAGTTCTTCCTGAAAAAGCCTTCTCAGGATAACGTTAATCTTGGCCATTATCTGAGCCTGAGATTAGGAGAGGAAAGCTGGGAAGAGTTGGTGGAAAGAGATGCATAATTTTACACATTAACAAATATTACATAATGAAACGATGATTGGTACAGGGAAAAATGACTCTGGCTAAAGTAAGACTTAGGTTTACAGTTGGGAATGCAAAAAAAAAAAAAAAAACACTTCAAATGTAAGAATTCACTAGTACTATCATACATACACACTTTATACTAAAGCTGTCCACCTCAGCGTGGGAGTCGTCTAAAAATCATACACAAACAAAGGGAAAGATATGTTGGGAATGTTTGGTCTTCTCACAAAAACTGGAATGTTAGTGCAGCAGCTAGCAGTACAAATAGGCTCGTATGCAAATAAGACTGGAAAATAAACCTGATATTGATTAGCATTAGAGCTGGCAAAACAATCTGCAGTCATCCTGTAATTTCTTTAAATGACTGCGGTCTGTCTTTAGTGTTGCATTGCAGTCGGCACTGATTTGATTTTCACTTTATTTCTCTCTCTGCTGAGCACTCCAACAAAGGAGATTAAAGTCAGGAAATCTAATCTAACATAGTTTTAGCACCTGCTAAAGGGGGCTCAGAGGAAGCCCAGTGTCTGGAAAGTGTGGAGGTGTGCAGGGTGAACACATTTCAAATTAAAAAAATAAACACAGACAAAATAAATACTCCATACACAATATACATTACAGTAAAAAAACCCCCAAAAAAAACAAACTTATGACCCATCAAATATTTTCACACTAAGTATTGCAGGAAATTTTTGTTCACGGCTATGCTTGTCACATTTCACCTGTTAAATAACACTTTCAGCCTGAGTGTGATTGATCTCTCTCTCAATGTTCACAGTGAAAAGCAACAGCCCAGGTATGCTGTTCAGGGCAACCGCTAGAGAGAAAAAGTAGATCTGAATGTGCTATGGTCACCGATCCGTGAGAAAACAGTGGTACTGCCACACATTAACACAGACTGCCAAAAACTCACATACACTCTCAAACTCTCAAAGCTGTCCTTTGACAAGAGAAGTTGTTGGTTTCCTCCAGCTACCAAAGATGAGTCTCCCGGATCTCAGAAATGATGTTATTGGCTTTTTTAAGCGCCTGAGAAAGAAAGAAAGAAAGACAGGAAGGAGAGAGGCTAGTTAAATTGCTGGCATTAAAACAGCAGATAAAAGAAAAAGAAAAACAACTCGCTATTCACGATGTTCAGAGCCTATTCAGAGAACAAATTGCATCATCCAATTTTACCTCAAGCATTTGAGCAACCTCAGTCCGCTGCTGTGCCGTGTCCTGTGACTCAATGAGCAGCTCCTGCAGCAGTGGCTGTTTGTAAAGCTGACCCACCAGCTCACTCTGCAGATGCTCTTTCACGTAGTTCACCAGGAAATGCATCACTGTCTTGGGCACACTGTAGACACACAGACCCAAGACAGTTAGACTTGAGTTACCACCTTGAATTTGCATCCCTCCACCAACCGACAAAGCAGGAGTTTACATCTATGCCTGACCAGAAACTAGGGCGAGACGAAGACTTAAGGTTAGAGCAGCCAACTAGAATTGAGTCCCAGTTCAGATCATTACTGATGACTCATTTTGTGCATAATCCCACGCAAAAATAAACTTCACTAAGCTAATATTAAGAACACGAATTTGCCATATGTAGCAGCTGTATGATGGTTTCTCACAGGCTGAAGAACAGATGTCACTGCAGGAATCAACTTCTGCACATTTATTCTGTGAGAGCAACACAGATAACATACATACACACACACACACGTAGACAGAACACACTCAGAACAAAAGCTGTCCACTGTGTTCAAACTCTTATTACAAATGCTGATATATTCAATGCCCTTACAGTAGTTGGAGTAAAAGCAATGAAAATAGTGCACAAGTAAAGTTAATATTCACTGAGACAAAATGTAATGCCCTCACTAAATGTCTCACCCTCTAGTTTACATGTAAATATAACCTCTTCATCTTTTTTAGAGGAAAAATAAAAGATCTCATTATATAGGAAGCTTTTGTTCGTGTCGTTAGACTGCACTTTGAATGCAGCTCTTTTATCTTAATAACAATTGTTAAGATAAAAGGTTAACAGCTGCTAACCTGAGCTACACTGACAGCACCATAAGGCACATCTAATTGTGAAGTTAATACACGCACACAGTGGCATGTCTGCTCTCAGTGCCCCGCAGCCAGTCAGAAAAGATGCAAATGAGGGAAAATCTTTGATGGATTTAATGTGTTTGATGAAATAACCATTTTCATCTGACCAAAACACATCAGCACTGATCTAACATTAAAGGTATTGGGAGAAGAAGAGCATCACGACATGTCTTACCTGAACAAATACAGCTACAAATGTTACACCTGAGCTAAGATGACATTTAGACTTCATGTCAACTAAAAAAAAAAAAACAACAAAAAAAACATGTACAATATTTAGACTTATCTACGCCACTTAGAGCAGAACATTTGCTGCTTCTGACCTCTCTGTGTTTGCACCTCTGCAGCTCAGGAGGGCTTTAGGGTTTTCTGTGCTTTATTTACACTGGTCGAACAAAATGAAAAAAATTTTTTCTCAACTTCTGACTGAGTAGATAAGCTGCCTGTTTGAGCTAAGCCCACCCCTGTCAATAGCTAAAACCAGTCCATGCAGGCAAATGCACCTAAATGGAGTTAAAGTGGATCATTGCTTTAATATAATCGCTGCAGACAACATTTTATATACAAGCGCCACTTCACCCAGAGTTTCAGTCAGGGAACATTTCCCCTAGGGAATAAATCAGAAGTCGGCAAGACTCACTGAACACAGGACTCCCGATCCTGCAAGCACTCACATTAAGTATCATCGGGCAGAAATCCCTCAGCATGAGCTCCTTCTGCACCAGAATGCAGCTGAACGGGAACCACAGTGATCACAGATATACTCTCAGACTTTGAGGGAGGATTCAGCAATGTCATGTTTGATGTTATGATATGGACAGTGACAGGGTTGTGTGTTAACTATTTAAAGTTCATGCCCAGTGTTTTAATCTGTCAGAGAGATAAACAGCCATAAAACAAACAAACAAACAAACACACACACACACACACATATATATATATATATATATATATATATATATATATATATATACTCTTTTATTTCAGAGTTCAGGTGCTGAATAATAACCAGAGAAGTGTTTTTGCAGAATGCTGTCACAGCAAAGCTGAACTTTGATCTCCATTAATCATTTTGTCCTATAAGAGACAAAATAATTACCATATGAATTATTGAGAGTTCAGTAAGGTCATGTGACCTTTGACCACCTTTATTCTAACTGAATGTTTGTGCCAAATTTTAACAAATCAATAACTGAGCTTTGAAAGTGACATAAGGGGAAAGAGGGTGTCCCCAGGTGCTACGGATTTGTGCCAGTCAAACCTGTCTTGGATGCTTTTGCGGACAATGAGGAAGTAGCTCTTGATGAGACGCTGGATGACCTCACAGTCCCTCTGCTCCTTCGCACTCAGCTTTCGGGAAACTGGCACAGCCTAACAGAGAGAAGGGCAAAGCAAAATATTGACCATCTGCAGTGAATTTAGTGCTTTGTCATACTGCTAATCCTGCCACTCACTGTGTCAAGGAGGTTAATGGCCAGGCCTTTGCTGGGGCTCCCAAACCCTGCAGCTGGGGTTTTTTCTTCTGCAACCTTCTCGTTCTTCCAGCGCTTCCCTCCATCAAGCGTCTCTGCCTGAAAACAAGCAAGTCAGATGATAAAAGAGGGGGTTTTTTTGGGATGAGTCTTGAATTCCACTAAAAACTTTAAAATTGGTAGTAATATTTAAAAATAAATTATCCTCAGGTTCAGTAGAAAAAAATAAAATAAAAATCTACTACCTGCTGACTGTTGACAGATGCAGAGACCTGCGCCGCATCTGTGAAGTCTGGATGTTTTGTGTTGATGTAGGCAAGCTCTATTGCTACTAAATGATGGACCTGAAAGTGAAAAAAAAGCAAAAAGAACAATCCAGTCTGATGACTAATATAATTAATATGAAAGATGATCTTCCCTAAGCTGTGGATTACCATTTCATTAGTAATTGGCAAGCGTTTCCTCAATAATCCAGTCACTACTTCCACAATGGAATCGTGCAGCTTGGGAAATCGAAGAAGCTCCTTAAAAATGCAAAGACACACTTTTTTTAAAAAACATGGTTCTATAATAATTACTGTGACACTATGTTCTTAATTCAGTGATGTGTAAAGTGCATTATCATCTCTGGTCCCACCTGTGTGCTGAAGGAGGAACAGTGCTGGATGATCCGCTGCAGCTCTTCATGAACCAGCTCCACGCAGCGCAGACTGGGCTCCTCTAGACGCTTAATTTGCCGCTTCACCAGCAGCTCAAAGGATACCTCGGGCACAAAAAGCGCTGGCCGTGGACCCTGCAGGGCAAAAATCACACACACAAATAAAGATACACACACCAGCTCCAGACTTGACCAGAATTAGTATTTAGTAAACCTACACAAACAGAAGCGAGGAGAAGCTTACCGTAGCATTACGGATAGCTGTGAGGATATCAAGATCAGTCAGGCCCGCCAGGGGGTCGATAGACTGCAAGGTCCGGCCAAAGGTCTCGTGGAATATGTAACAGATCCGAGCACCTCCACATCTGCAGAAGAGAAAGGTGAAAGCTGTGATACCAGTGCTGTGTCTCAGTCCTGTGTGTCAGCAATGTTAATTCTGCCAAGATTAAATGCAGTCAACCAAAAAGGGTCAATATTTGCTCCCCATGTATTTTAATGAATTAATCACCAAGTGGTAAGAGCTGCGGAGATGAGGGTGCCAACGGAAGATGCTGATATCGCTTCAATTTACACTTACATTACCATGAGGACATTACTCAAAGTAAATAAATTGTGGAGTTGTGCAACAACTACTGCATTAAAAAAAAGGAACAAGCTGAAAAAGTTAAGACATTTCACTAAATCAGAAAACAAAGGCTCCACTGGAAGCCACTACAGCGTGATTGGACTCACAGCTCTGAGGTTTGTATGTGCCTGGCTGTTCCCTCTATGGTGTTGCAATAATCGCTGGCAAACTTGGTGACTATCTGTAGCAGGGTGGCACTGTGGTCCTCTACGGGCTGTCCATAGCTGTTGAGTCTTGCCTGGTACTGGGCACTCAGCACAGTCACTCGGGTTTTGAGGTCTGGCAAGCAGTCCCGGATGTGGTGCATGAGCAGCCTGCTGAGAGTTTTAGCCAGATAGCGCGAGCCAGCGCGAGATGCTAGTGAGGGGTAGTGGCGCTGCAAGAAAGCCTGCTCATCCTTCATTGAGTCCTCCAGGCTTTTTTGAGTATTGATGTCATGCTGGCTCCTACAACAACAAGAGGAAATGGGAGTTTCAGTAAGAGCATCAGAATATTAAGACTATTATGCAGATATCACTTTATTATAAAGCCAAAGCTATTACATCTCTAAAATTAAACCTCACCAAACAAGTTTATTTTTTCCAAACCTGTTAACTACCCCGATAATCCCGAGCCTGACCGGAATGACTCGACCCAGAAGGACCTCCAGTGCATCGGTTCCTGCATCCATCAGGTCCAGCTTACTGACCACCAGCAGTGTTCGACGGCCTGACAGACAACAAAATACAACATTCACAGATCATTCAGAGTGAACAGTTCTGCCAATTTAATCATTCTTTTTATCAACACAGCCAAATGGAATGCATCAATAATTCATTTTCTAAGCAACCATTTCCTGTCAGGAAGCCGTTTAACTGTGATTTAAAACTGTGACTTCAGTACAGCAAATTCTTTCCATGCATTTGATAATTTAAAATAAAAGTATGTTATGTAATAATTTTAAAGTGAAGCATGTCATGTAGTAAGCACCGAGAGAGAGGAAAGAAAATTAAGATCAACTCCGAGGAGAAGAAATGCCTGTATAAATAATGTCCTACCATCTGGATCAACTTCATGAGCCAATTTTAGTGCATCAGTGGTGGCCAAGTCAGAGTTGGCAGGGGACACTGCAAGGATAAGGCAGTTTGGATTGGAGATGAAGGACAAGATCATCTCTTGCACTTGAGCCTCGATGTCCTCTGGCTGGTCCCCAACAGGAACCTAAGACAACAACAGCAGTATGCAGCCAACGTTACACTAACCACAGCACACATTCAATCAGGATTAATGATTGTCTAGCATCACTGCGTTTGCATAAATGAAATCCAGACAGCATCCCTGTCAAGAGGTTGAATCTACCTTAGTAATTCCAGGTAAATCAACCAGAGTGAGATTAAGAACTTTTGGGGAGAAAATCTTCAGATATATGGGCTCAGGACTGATCCCCTGGTTATGAAAAACAGAGAAAGAAAATAATGAATCCAGTGGAAACAGCTGAACCCGCAGCATTACTGAGTGCACATCAAAGTGTTCTTCTCACTTTATTGTCGCCTGAACCTCGTTCAGTCTCTGATTCAATTTCCTGACGAATTTCCTGAAAATCTGTGAAGATCTATTAAAAGAGTGAGAAAATTACATAATACAGAACCAAAGCAGTGTGCATATTATTTGAATGTCTAAGATAAACATACCTGGTTCTTGCAGTGCAGAAACGTACCCCATTCTTCAGCTTTGACACCTGAACAGGAGTTCAGAGTAAGTGCAACTTTTAACGCAGATAAAATTAGAGTTTGAAGAGACATTATGTGAATTAGAAAAGATGACAAAATCACTTATATTCATACTAGATGTGGGATGACTGAGCTGAACAAAATGTCAGAAAAGAAACGAAGAGGTTAAACAAAGACAAGTGCATGCAGACCGAGTATAGAGAGACCTGGGTAGCTGTTTTGGGCATTTTGTTTAATCCCATTTCCTGAAAAAGCAGTGAAGAAGAAGAGGAAGAAAGACTGTGTTAGCAAAGCAAGACCATACAAGGGACAGCAGTTAAAAACAGTGAGAGAAGGTGCTAAGCACACATTAACTACTGCAAGCAGTATACACCTAAATAACAACCTTCTGTTACTCTATTCTCCTGATTCTACTGCATACCCTAACTTCCAAAACTTGATTTTCTTTTTTAAAAGGAACACAACAGTGAAATATTCATGTTTGGTTACCATTCTCGATCTTCAGTCGTTCCTGCAGGGGGGGGACATTAACAAGCTGCAACACCAGGGGTCGTCTTGTGACTATTCCTGATCCCCGAGGCAAGAAATCCCGTCCAACCAGACTCTCCAACACAGAGCTCTTTCCACTGCTCTGTTATGACACATGATAAGACCAGTTTAACCCTGACACAGTCATCTGCAAACTTTTTATGCTGCGTGGATGTGCCCTTTTGAATATAGTAAAAAGACATGAACACAGTGTTTTCTCACCGAATATTCTACAGCTTCAGCTACAGCATACATGACACAGAGGGGATGTTATATATGATCATTTGATAAAACTGCATCACCATTAAGTGTTTTGTTGTACAGCACTGTGCAAAGTCTTGATCCATCCCTTATAATCGGTGCACTTTTTATTAAAACGTGCAAACTTACATGGAAATTCAGTCTATAAAGCAATGGTCTTTTGCACAATTCTAATGAGCTTGAAAGTCAATATTTGGTGTGACAACCTTTATTCTTCAACACAGCCTGAACTCTCTTAGGCAGCTTTCTTCTCATTTCTTTAAGTAGTCTTCAGGAATAGTTCTCCAGGCTTCTTGAAGGACATTCAAGGCTCTTCTTTGGATGTTGGCTGCCTTTTGTTCTGTTTTCTGTCAAGATGATCCTACAATGCTTCAATAATGTAGAGGTCTGGGCTCTCCATGACTGGCAGTATTCCTTTGTGTGTTTTTCTATCCAGGTTTGCTTTTACTACATTGGGATTGTGTTTGGGATCATTGTCATGCTGAAAAATGAAGCTGCTGCCAATCAGATGCTTTCCAGATGTTACTGCATGGTGGATCAAAATCTGATGGTACTTTTCTGCATTCATAATTCCATCATTTTTGACAAGATCCCCAAACCATGACAAAGCCTCCATCATGTTTTACACATGGCTGTAGACACTCACTGAAAACATTTTGAACCAGAAATTTGAATTCATCACTCCATCACACCTGTTGTCACTGATTTTCAGTTCAGTTCTTGTGTAATTTGTCATACCTCAGCCTTTTCTCCCTGTCTCTCTTCCTTAAGAATGGCTTCTTGACAGCCACCCTTCCACTGAGAAGCCTGATGAGGCTTCAATTAAGGAGCAGATGCATCTCTCAGGTCTTTGCTGGATTTTTTTCCCCCTATTTCTTAAGGGCATGACTTTCAGATACTGTTCACCTGCTGTAGATAGCGTTGTTTTGTTTTTTTTTAGGCCTGCAATTTCTTCTTTTGTCCTCCCCTTTCCAGTTTACTCATATTTTTAAGGACACACTGCACAGCATGCCAAGCTATGCCAAGTT
>VUQS01055184.1:0-13216 GCA_015108495.1 Heterochromis multidens | reverse complement strand
AAAAAAAAAAAACACCCAAAAAACCAAACTAGACTAGACTAGAAAACAAGGATAACTAATGAAACTAAAATAAAAAAAACAAATATAGTGTAAATGGCTTCAGTTTTGGTCTTTTAGAATTTGGTCAAATTTGGTCAAACACAACAAGCTTAAGGACACATTGCTGCATATGTTTAGACTGAGATATTAGACTGAGATATTTGCATGATTGTCAGCCAACTGCCTTCAGAAAGTGTTGTGTTTATCTTATAATACCTATCATCAGCTTCTTAAAACTTATCCCTGACACCCTTCCCCCATATTTATGGCAATGGCAACCAAGCCACTGGTTCTCTGCCCACAGATGTCAGAGGTCACAAGTTTGAATCTCCCTTGTAGAAGATTAGCTTTTCATGAGTTTCTTATTCTATCACATTCAAGAATGTTTTGTTTGTTTTACTTTGTTCAGATAATAGACTTTTCCATCCAAAACGCTGAAGCTGAGCCAGATGTGATGTTTGCAAGAAAGTTTGCATGAAAGAGTTTTGAGAGACAGAAGAAAGGTTTTTTTTTTCTGCCATTGAAGAATCTACTTACTTTTGCATATTTCTTATTCTCCAAAAATGTAGCAGTGATGTACGCAGTGAGAGTCACTTCATCAGACACACCACCCTGTGGATAGAAACCATCACAGAAACCTTATCACCAATGTACCTCCTTAAAAGTGCATATATTGCAGATGCTGTGTAGTGTTGTATTTCACAAATATCTGTGTCTTATATGTTCTATTAAAATTAACTTCTATCTCCAAACCCAGTCATTGTTTACAGACCTAGGCTATTTATCTATGAATGAAAGTGGTGCTTCTTTAAGTTCTGCAACACCAGGAAGTGATTTCCATACTGTACAAGCGTACCTTCATTCCATTGTGAAAGAGTCTTCCTGACATTTTAAAACAGCCATTTTCTCGTTGTTGATTTTCCAGCCACTTCTTAGACTCTTCAATGTTCTTGGAATCAATGTAAATGAATTGCTCAGCTTGTGCAAAACATTTCACCACAAAAGCAGTCAGCCTGAAGACAAGTAAAAAAAGAAAACTTACTCATGTGTCAAAATGATGTCAAAATGCCACACAATATTACAGTTTTAAGTTAATTTAAGCATTTTTGGAAACACAACTGAACATGTTTGGGTTTGCTATTGAGTGGTATCACTGTGAGGAGCTTATAGGACATTCAAGGAGTAAATCTCATTTCACCAACAGGCTGCAGCCTCAGAACAATCTCTGGTGTAAGAAAAGTTCTATTTCTGAGGTAAACTGTGTGTAATGGTATATAATAGTAAATGTTCCACACCATATACTCATAACTGCATGAATGACGAGTAACGTTCTCACCAAGTGTTTCCTTCTCCTGTTCCAAATGCACTGTAAGCACCATCAATATGCTTGTAGTTCAGCTGATTTTGGTAGCCTGTAAAACAATAGAAACACAGTTACTAAGGTATTAATGGTATCAGTGGCTGCCATGTTGGCTACATATAGGACTGGGAGAGATCATCAAACATTTAGGCATTGAGCCAGTACGATAAGGATATGTCATCAGCACTGATGATGACATATCCTTATGATGCCAATGCTACCCAGCTAACTAACAGCAGAATTTTTTCAGGAATTGCAGATAAACCTTCACATTTCATGTGTTATGTTATGTAATGTGTAATAATGTGTTCAGAGGCGTGACGATTTGCAAATATTCACAAAATGCAGCAGCTACGGTGTCAAATGTTGCAGTTTGTGGTAACTGCACAAACTGTTGTGTTCCATTTTACGCTACAGCTGCCAAATTTCACATACTTATAGGCACATAGTGTACAAAGTGCACCGATGGATGTATCCAAAGTGAAACACACTATATGACTTTTTGCTTTGCAAAGAGAAGGTAGAGAGAAGGAATGGCATGGAACAGAGATCCCAGACTAACCGAAAACAAAAACAGATGAGTGTGCCCCTCATCTGTGGCTTTTAATTGGAGTTCTGAACACTATCAAGTGATTAAAAAGATTTTCTGCTTAAGTTATGTATTGTGCAGTGACACTAAACTGTTTTTGGTAAATCTGGCATTTAGAAATTTCTTAAAGGTAGGCTATGACTTTTGCGTTCAGTTGCTTTAGCTTTATGAAAGTAACACACTCACCAGTGACCAGATATTTGGTAGCCTTTTCCTCAATGGCTGGGGTGAGCTGCTGTGTGTCTTTCAGGTACTGGAGGATGTAGATGTTGGGGGCTAGAAGAGCCATGTTCTGTTCTCCACATCCAGAGGGCAGCTGCAACAGTCCATCCAGGTTCTTCAGAGCCCGGCCGAGGACGTCACCTGATGAAAAACTCTGACTCACTAACGCTGAACATTTAACTAACCCAACCTTTAATTTCAAATGAATTAAAACATGCTAACAACCTTAGAAAAATTCCAAATACATAAATTGCTGTACTTTGTTGTAATCTTATGGTACTTTGAATTTGCTTTCTAAATTGTATGCTAGTGCCATTGTTGGAGCATAAAATCAAAACATGAACTCTTAATAGAGGCCAAACAGATAAAAAGCCTCAAAATACAGTTTTTTAATGTTAATTAAAAAGATTTGAAGGAAGAGGGTTATTTCAAAATAAATGATCAGGTTTACCCAGGACTGATACGAAAGCACGGGCAGAATCTTCAATCACATTGTAAGGAAGTTTTATCAGTACTTCCTCCCTCACAGTTTTCCCTGTGTACAGACAAAAACAGCCACTTTACAGAGGGACACTCAAATATAGCTCATCATCAAAACAAATTACCATCTAGACTCAACTGATGCTCAGTGGATCATTAAGTGTAATAGGTCATCGTCAAAGGATATGTTTCTAACATGATCAATTCTTCCATTAGTTTGATGAATTGTGATAACATTTATCAGTAGGTAAGACACCTGTTTACATTTTGTAATCTGCTCTAATGGGCGATACCCTGAGAAAGCCATACTGACCTTTTGGAAGTAGTAGCAAGTTGTAGGTCTTTGTCACTTCAACTCCCTCTGGCTAAAGGAGGTGAAGATGTGGGCATTAACAATAATAATAAGATGGAGTGTTGACTTTCTCCCTATAAAATATTGTGGTGAACAGGTAAATATTTTCTTTGTCATCTTGTGTTTATGGCACCAACCTTTACTATGAGGGATTTTGTGACCACGTCAATGCGACCTCGGTCTGGAACAGTTACGGTCCCAGAATTGCATGAATCCTTAGAAGCCAATGCCTCAGCAGACACAGTCACATTCACAACCCCTAAAAAAAGATTTCAAAATCCTGTAAATTCCTCAAGTATCAAAACACTCTGTTGTTCAAGGGATCTCACTGTCTTTGTAATGATTCAAAAGAAATGTGTTGGGGGAAAAGGGGACATGGTTCCTCCACCCTGACGCCCTCTAACATTTACACCAGTGTGTCCAAAAGCTTGAACCTCACCTAAAGTTGTTGGAGACATGCTCCAGCTGACGGTCTTACGCTCGTTGGCACACAAACAGGATGTGTACTGGTCACCAGAGAGGGGGGTGAGGGTGTAATCTGAGGAAGGTGCTGGAGTTACAGTGACCTGGTCAGCGAAGAAACAACAAATTTTAAGTAAAAACTATTTTTTGGAACAGGTCAACATTTCAATTTTAAGTGTACTCAGTACTTTCATTTATGACAGAAATACTTGTACAGCTAATGTCATGCACATCAGCATGTTGACACTGGCACTGAGTTGTTATAAAATCACTGATTACCTTCATGCAGGTGGTTAGGTAGCTGAAGACAGTTGCCTTCAGTTCAAAGAACTCCCCCCGGATGATGGCGTAGGGCATGGTGAGCTCGAGGAAGAAGGGCTGGAAGACTTTCATTTCTTCATGAGGAGCCAAACCAAATCCCTGAGGAGACAAACAGAAAGCCTCCGTCTCCCAGGTGGTGATGGTGTCTGGGACGGTGAGGCTCATAGTCTCTGTTCCAGACTCTCTGAATCAGCCCATACAGACAAGAGCATTCTGTCAGGGGCTAAAATATACTTAAAAACAAAACAGGTTTAGCGTAACTTGTTTTATATGCTGCATTATTAGATATTCAGAAATAGTTCCATTTTGCTGAAGAAATTATAGCAAGAACATGACAAACATTTGACAAAACTACAATTCCAAAACATAATCATCTAAAAAAAAAAAAAAAAAACTAAATTAACATTTTTTTAAAAGCAAAACTTGATGGCAGAGCTAGTAAATTATTATGCTCTGTGGGTCAATTAATGCACTCATGTGTACTCAAACAGATATTTCTACCATTTCATGTCCATCAAATCCATTTACAATAGAAGCTCACCTGATTTCCACCAGGTCCCATATCCAAGTCTCTGGGAAGAAAGTACGGACAGTTTCTATGGGTGAAGTTTGAGGATCAACTGCCGGAGCACCAGGAGCAGCAGCTACAAGTGGCATTCTTTCTACTAGGTCCAATTTGAGTACTTGATGAAAACCTTTCCTAAAACCACAACCTATAAAGAAACCAGAAAAATGTGTTAAAACAAATATACAGACAGCTGTTTATTTTTAAAGAGAGAAAAAAAGTCACCTTGATAGTATTCTCTTCCTTTGTACTTGAGGCATGAAGGCAATCGAATAACCAAGTTTGTTGCCGCCTTCAATCCTACATTCTAGATAATCCAACAAATACAAATATCATCAAATAGTTCATTACAGGAACAACAACACACATATTTCAATTAAATAGTAACTTACAGGTACATATATATATTACCTGGAAAACAGTGTAAGGATCATTTTTGTCAGTATCAAGAAATGGCAAAATTGATCTTTTTGGTCTCATTTCTGTACATTCTATAGGATCTTGAACCTCATATGGGATAGAAGTTGCTTTTCTGACAGGAAGCAAGTCAAAAATCTGAAAAGAAAAGAAAATTGCTTAAAGCTATACATTTCCAAATGTTTTTTTTTCTGGGAAGTAACACTTGGGCAAACAGATTAACAGCATACACATTTATCTTGAAACACATATGTACAGTTTCTTTTTTGTACAACTGTCCAAAGGAAAAAAAGAAGAAACATAAAGAAATAAAACCTGTGAATTTGATATTGAGCTTTTAACATCCACCTTGTTGCCAAGGACCTGTTTAGTAGGTTTAGGCTTAGGTTCACATCTAGCCCTTCATAGAGTTTTACTTATTTAGCATACTCAAAGGAAATCTGATAACAGAAGAACCAAAATGTATGTAAAAGACAATGTGAAAAATAATATTTTCTAGTTTGTGAAACTATTCTTGTTTAGCATATTGCTAAAATGCAACCTTACCCAAGCCCTGTAAGTGATTCGCCACTGTGGACATTAAAAATGCAGTTACCTTTTCTGCATCCAGAGTCTTCCCTGGCTCCTTGATGCGGACACTCTGGTCAATAGCACTTACGCCACACAGAGAGTGTGGCAAGGCTGTCACCTGGAAGTTGGTCTCTTCTCCTGGGACAGCTGAAGGTGGCACAAAGTCTACCTCCACCTGACACACACAAAACACAAATCACATCATCTAGACTTTAATACTGTATGTGAGGTGAACTCGGTCCATCCAATGGTACTGGATGTTTTGTGCCAATTTTGGGCTAATGTTTAGTGAGTAAAAATCTCCTTAAAATGGTTTTGGAAGATTTGTTATTATCACCACTCCCCACTCATTGCTGGCTAATTTTGCTTGCTATTTTAAAACATTTTTTTTTGTAAAACCAACTACCAACTAATATTTACTTACCTTGTTAGTGAAGCATTTCTCAGTGGAGAACTCGGCACTGTGGGCGATCACATTCTCACTGGAAAGGACGGCATAA
The DNA here is from genome assembly GCA_015108495.1 of Heterochromis multidens. Classification (NCBI taxonomy): domain Eukaryota; kingdom Metazoa; phylum Chordata; class Actinopteri; order Cichliformes; family Cichlidae; genus Heterochromis; species Heterochromis multidens. The sequence continues at coordinate 7,339 of VUQS01055184.1, read as the reverse complement.
GCCACAATCTGGATGTCTGGTGCCATCTCAGGAGACACTTTTAATTTAAAGGACATCTGGCCCTCATTCACTGAAACAGCAAACCAACAGTCAGTATCTTCCACAGAGCAACAAAACAGCCCCAAAACAACTTGACTGGGCAAATTTGAAGGGTAATATTACAAAGGAATTCCCTGAACTCATGATTAAAGCCAGTCTTTGCGCACCTGTTTGAGATGTTACATCAACGTCTTTATGTCCTTGCATGGAAATGACTCCTCTGGACAAGATCTAGATTATTTGGGAGAAAACGATACAAAGAGACTGAATCAGTAGTGAATCTTCAGATCCTTTCATTTGCATGATTTATATGAAAATCTTACCATACTGCTAAAGTTATGAGTAACAAGTACAAATAAAAAAAAAAATCTCACCTAAAATGTGTATTTCAAAAAGTAACTAGTCTTTCTGAAATGTTTTAATTGGAAAAAATAATCCCAAAGTTTACCCTAGAGTTTGCTTTTGCTAAACCACTAATTTGCTTTGTGAGACAAGCTGTTAGCTTCACACATCTTCATTTTCAATTAAAGTATCTGCAAACTAAACAAGAAACTTTTTTTTAATGATGCGACTTCAACACACTATGTTTGTAGGGCAACAAGTTCTTGGTTATGCTCTCATATATGAAAAAAACCCCAACAATCATGCTAAAATGCTACCATTGAACATAAACAACATGGTGTAACAGAACGTTTTGGTGATTTCCAGTCTGACCATGGGTTCAGTGGTACTACCTTCAAACTGAGAATGCTTTCAAATCAGATGTCATTAAATAATATTAAGGCTATTTTAAACACATCTTCCCACTGTTGATTTTCTCACCAGATACATCAGATCCACAGAGCCTGGGGCTTCTCCCACAATCGTGTAGTGGATAGATATGTCCTCTTCTGTCTCACAGGAAAGAGGTTTGTCCTTCGTCTTTACCTCCAGGAAGCTAACTGTTTTGTCTTCAGGAGAAGAAGGTTGGGACATGGATAATGTGTGAAATCCAACCTCATAGAATGCAATTCTATATCCAGGGTAGTCCAGAGTTGGTGTCAAGCTTGTCTGGTCATCGAAAAGAAACATAAATGAGCTGATGTAAAATAAAACACTGGGAAATGAGCTCAGTTTTACAAGCAGGGCAAATCTGGAGTTGAACAGTTGCAGAAAAGAGTTTTAGTTTTAGCTTTTCATGAAAACACTGTGATGTGATTTATAAATGTCAGCTTACAGACTATTGTTTTAGTGCAACTTTCAACTTACGAAGAGTTGGACATCCCCTTTTAATTCATCTGTGCGAAGTGAGAACAAGGCAACACCATTCCTGTCAGTTGTCACATTTTGTACTGAGCGCGGAGACCACCTGTCTCCCTCAAACAGGTATACCATATGGTCAGGAATGGGATCACCATTGTGATAAACTGCTTTGACCTGTTGAAAGTAAAATGATGGATCCACATGACTTTAGCTGTACTCTGTATTACATAAATTAAAAAAACAAAACTAAAGATAACAGTTAACACTTACTTTTCCTTCCACATTTTTTCCTGGTTCATAAATGCTGGGAGTATCAATAAAAGACACCTTTCCAATGACGTATGAAATCACTATCCTCTGCTTTTGAGACATCAAAACACCTGAATATGGAAAGTTTCCACATTTTAACAATGTGCATGCCATATTGTTTAGATACACCAAACTGCATCATTACAAGAAACTAACTGTAAACATAATTAGTCTTGCCTGTCCCCTCCTCTTTCATTTCAGCGGTGATTTCCAGCATATCTTGCAGTGCTGCTGAATCACCTTTGGTGAAAGTTGACATACTGATGGCAAAAGTTGCACAGCCTGCCTTGTTTGCCTAGAATATATAATAAAAGAAACCACAATAAAAGCATTTCATATGTTGAAATTTGTGTGAACTGCATTTCTTAATGTGACAGCCATGATGACACACACCATCCCAGTTTGCTCCAAAAATGTTAACAATTTAGCAAAGCAAACACACACTCACTTTGATTTTCATTTGCAAATCATTTAGAGCTGCCACACTGAAATAAACATCAGCTACACACATTCAGCACAAGAGGTGATACAAAATAGAATAAAATGAATGAAACAATTGATAAATATCTTCGACACAATAAGACAAGTGCTTAAACAACCCAAAGAGAAATACAAAGGCCTTCAAATACATGATAGTCAGCTTTACAGTTATTATTGCCACATGAGGGTCATAAATGCAATCAGTCTCACACTGAGTTGAGTTATGTTTATAGTTCATGTTTGCTTATTGCTTCAAGTAAATTCTACCACCTGTCTAACATGAAAGTGAGGAAGACAAATGATGCTCAAAAATGCTTAACTTAAGAAGGTAAGTTACAGCATAAAACAATTAATAAACAATTTAGACACACATTAGCAGCAAATACAGTGAGTTGTTCCTATTTGCTCTGGTATATATAGCACATAATGTGAACCTGAAAATGTCAGCACTGTATTTAATATAGTGCTTAAGACTGGTGTAAGATACACCAGTCTATATTCTTCTGTGACTGGTTGTTTTGTAGTCATTTTGTAACATTTCAGTCGTATAAATTGCATGTAGTGGTTGCATATGTGTAGTGGTTTACACATTCACCTAAGAAACAAAAGCTCCATGGTTTCATCCCAGGAGGAGACATAAATCTCTTTGTGTCAGAAAGGGCATCCTTAACAAAATAATAATAATAATGATCAGCCAAATCAAACATGGTTGTGAATAAGGGAGCAGTCAAAAATAGAAACTATAAATTGTGCATGTAGAGGTGAAAACCAGAAAAAAAGAATTTCTGGACCTTGTCTGCCTGAAATTTTTATATAAAGTATGTAAAAAAAATGTATAAAGTAATAAATTATTTTTATAGTCACAAACATACCTGAACACGAATTTGTGATATGAGGAGAAAATAGTGAGAAGGATGATGCTAAAGACACACAAGTCTGTTATATGTATATATACATATATACTGTGTGGACATATGGTCTGTCTCTATATGAAGGAGATGAGACTCAAAATATAGAAACTGTACCTGCTTTGTTTCTGAGTGACAAATGGGAGTTTTCTCATTATGTTGATTAATCTCATCATTGGGATTTTCAACTCTGATAAGAGGGAAATCAGGAATATGTCCCTGAAAAGGTCGGCACACGTCTACTGTAATGCTTCCTGGCACCGGCTGTTGAAATGTGTACCTATTTAAATGGAATAAATAAATAAATAAAATCCAGCACTCTTCAATACTCTCTCATCACACTGGACATCTGTTAACAAAGGACTTTTACTTACTTTGAACATACTTGAGCCTCAAAGCTATCCTGCCCAATACTCACTTCATCAGGTACTTTTATAGTTACATCAAATTTGGGCAAAACTGGGGACAAAATGTCCATGTTAGCATTTATGCTTCAATGCAAAAGGACAGAAATGGAGTGTAAAAATAACCCTAACTTACCATACTTCTCCACCTTGAATGTATGATAAACTTTGTATTCACCCATGGTCACAGTGATTTTGTATATTCCCTCGCGGGCCTCAGGGCTCAAGAAGTATGAAAGTTGCAATATTTTACTGTTCGAATTTGTCTTGAGCCACTGTCCAATCCTGTTTCTGCTTGGATCCTGTTAAATCAAATTTAAAGGAATGTGAGGGAACGTGCATTTATGACACACACACAAACGTTAACACAGGTGAAAATTCATTGCTACCATAGCCCTGGTTTCTTTTTCTACTTCAACAAGATTTCAGATAGAGCAGAGATACACATTAACAGTTAAAAATGTCACTTTTTGACTCCCAGTGTGAAAAATATGAATTATATGTATATATTATATGTATGCATGCATGTTATATATTTCAATATAATTTATTTTTATAAATAAATCTCATGATTTGTAAATAATACTAATACTAACAACAACAACAATAATAATAACAATGATAATAACAATAATAATGAAAAAAACATAGCTGTTGCACAGATACTTGGCTCTTGATGTGTCCAGGAGCTTAATATCATTTTAAAATGAAATGTATGACTATTTTCTTACCTCAAGTTCAATGATATCATACTGCAACAAAGGAAGGGAAAAAAGATTTGTCAAAGAACACAATGGTTTTATGTTATTCTGATTATATAGTGTCCTAATTATTACACTTTTTTCTGTGTGCACCACACTTTAAAATGAAAGTGGCTTTTCAACAGTATCTGTAATTCAGCTGAAGATCTACATATATGGTCACTTTTTATCACTTTTTTTCTGCTGTAACGTAATGTAGCTGTAAATGTTATCCCTGTGGCTGTCTGTTCACCCAGTGGCAGTTGGGATAGTGCACAAATAAAAAACAACATCAGTGATACAGTCCGTACATGGGATCTAACAGAAATGAGAGAAAGTTCAAACACTCACCTGCTGACTTGCAGGTCTCAACTTGGTGTCCAGTGTGACGACTCTGAAACGCACTTTAAGACAGATTCAAAAAGATTGCATGAAAACTGATCTATAGCAGTGTCAGAAACCCCAAGGCCTGCTAAAATTAACATTTTCTATACACTCAGAAATTATATTCTCAGTATTAAAGTTGCAAGTCATATAATGATTTCTCTTTTTTAAGCTGTTGATCGTCTGGGACACTTTTTTTTTTTCATTACTTGTATTTCTATATTGGAAACAATGACTTCAGAAAGGATTCAGAGGAATTCATATCTATATCTATATCTATAGAGCAGCATAATTGCTCATATTTACCTTGTTGTCCAGGGAGGTAGATGGGTTTGTCTGTTTGAACAAATGTTTTGGGGCTATAGGCTTTGACCAGGACTTTTCTGACTTCTTCTGAGTGAAATGTGCTTCCTTCAACCTCCACCTCAAAATCCATCACCTCTTCATTTGTCACAGTAGGAACCTGGAACAGCAGGATATTTAAGATAATAGTCACAAGAGCTATTACTCCTATTTTAAAAAATAATAGACGTATGATGTGTATAAAAGCATTTATCTGATGTATTATAAAATCACCAAATGTAACTTTAACAATCACCAAGTCATAGGGTTGGGTTTTGTTTTAGCTACTTGCTAAATGGTCACATGATTTGAAGCTGGTCTGTGTAATCTTTCAAATTAGACCTCATACATTTAGGCACTTCAGTTTTTGTGTTAAAAGAATTTTCATGTCGTTGCTCCAAACAGAAAAAATATCTATAAAAAAGGGTAGACATAAACCAAACTATAACCTGAAACCTGGACTGATTGCAAATTTACAATGCTATGATGTTAAAGAAAGTGCAAACAACACATTTAAAACAATGTTTTTGGAAAATTAATGAATTAATCAAAAATCATTTGGGGAGCTGACCATAAAATCAATGCAGGTATGAACATCCAGCATGCATGTGTGCAGCGTCAGTAGGGTTGTGTTCTTTGCTTTCGATATCAAGGTGACATTCACAACCACAGACTCGGTGAGCTGCAGAACACTGACACAGAATTTGGTCTCAGCTCCAGCTTCAAGAACTGCAGGAACTGCCACCAGGTATTGCCTGCAGACACAGAGAGATTCACACATACAGCAGTTACCTCAGTGGATCTGACTTAAAAGGAAAACCTCAAACAAGAATTCACATAAGCCAGTTACAAATTTCACAAGAAAAAAAAAATCTAATGTAGAGACAAACTTACGGTCCCGGCCCTGCTTGACCCACATGTATCCAGCTGAAGAAGGCACACAGTGTCCATGTCCACATCAGAATCCCAGGATGACCCATGACTGACTATGATGATCCTAGAGTCAGTGTCTGATAAATAGCTGCTGATGCAGAAACCCAACCCAGCTTCAGCCACACCACAGACAGCACACACCTTTGTTTTACTTCCCCGCCCAATTTGAATTCCAGGAAATTCAGAAGTAAATCATTTACAAGTTTCATACTGTTTAATGTATTGCCTAAAACTGGCTGCAGTTTAAATTCAGTTTTTAACTTTTTAATTTGCACCACATAAAAGCACTCAAAGAGGCTGAAAATCCAGGTGGCTACCTCTGTTTACCCTCGATCAGACTACATTATAAATATTATTAAACATACAGTTTTCAAATGCATTACTGTGCATGTATTCACATTTAAAAAGAATGGAAATACACTAAAAAATATTCACTGGAATAAATATTTTTCTGCTCATTTATCAAATCCAAACACAGGGAAGTTTTCCTGGATGATTGGCCTAAACACTGAGCCCATAAAAGAAGACTGTGAGCTTTGATGAATAAGATAATTTCAAACTATGCTGGAATCACAGCAGATCAAATATTCTCAGAACTCAGCTAAAGTTTGAAGAAACAATTTTCATTTACCCCTCCATCAGCCAACACCCTTGGAGTTGGCTGATAAATTCACATAAGCTGTGCAGAGTGCACAAGAAGAAAATAACAAGAACTCTGGAACCAAAACAAGAGGGTGACAACAACAAGGACATTGCTGGAGCTATACAAAAATAATTATCTACTTCACGTCCCCTTAAATGTCAGCAGTTAATAGCAATTGTGAGCTGATAACAGTGGAGTTCAGCAGCCATCATTATCAATTCCCAAGGCTAAGTACAGGATATCTGACATGGAGAGCCATACTGAGGCACCAATGTCTGACCCTTTTAAGGAGACACAACAACAACATCAGAGCCCAATTTCCTTGACTCCGTCTCACCATCCCTACCTGGTCATCTGAGGTTGGCTGAGAGTATGGAGAGTCTGCTGTCAGTTAGCAATGTTTCTTTTTTCAACTCCAGGCATAATTTCAAGGGTCCAGTGCCCAGACCACCTGCTTTGCCCCCAGCATCACTCCCAACATTCTCATCAGCTTTCTCGTCTCTACCTAGAGAAGCAATCAAAGAGACAAATAAACTCCCTAAAGGGATTCAGAGAGCTGCCAGAAGCAGTCAATGGTGCCAAGGGAATGGGAGGTGCAGAAGTGGGGATAGAAAAAATGTGTCCCTTTGAGGTCTAAGTCATCATCAGCGATGACCCTAATCCTAGGCCGAAGCCCTAACTTTAAACCCATGTTTGGAAGAAAAGCAAAAAGGACTCTTCTTCTTCTTCTCTTTTTTGAAGAAAAAAAAGTCCTGATCGCTAAGACTTTGGAGAAAAATTAAAATACAGACAAACAAGCCACTATGTAACACTGCTGGTGTGCTTACTAATCTTAAAGTGGACCTATTTTGTTTATTACCATCTCTATCTTTTAATTACAGGGCTCTGCTAGAGTAGCTTTGCATGATTCATAGT
>VUQS01055183.1:0-10172 GCA_015108495.1 Heterochromis multidens | reverse complement strand
TTGTTTGTCAGTTTAATGTGTTTTTATTTGGTGTAAATCATATTTAACACTGATTTTTCAGAACGCTTGTTTATTTGGATGTTAATTTGATCTGCAGTGAATCATCTGAAGCTCTTAAAGAGCAAAATCAGCAGTTAACCTTTTTGTTTTATTTCTTACAGTTTAATTTTAGCTGACAGTTAAATTATTGTTGAATGTTTTTCTCTGATTTTAGTTTCAGATTAGTGGGACCTTCTGAATCCTTTGCAATCACTGTACAGAATGTAAAAAGTCTGTTTTTACTAATTCCATGTAAAGTGCAGTCATTTGGTAATGAAGCGCCTGGCTGTGGGGCCACTTTTTGACTTTCTGAGGTGTGGTTCGCTGACTGATGTTTTATTCAGGCAGTTTTTGGTCACATTTCAGTGGATAAAGCCAGTGCTTCCCAAGTTTGTACAGGGGCTCCTGCAGAGTTCATCACATCTGTAAAGTTCAACAATCCTGAGTGTCTGAATACTTTCTGTTTCAGGAGTAAGTTCATGTTTTCTCATCCTGATTTATTTATTTTAGCAGGAATTATGTATTCAGAGTTTTGACAAATGTTTTATTTTCTGGATTGAATACCAAGTTTTATGATGAACCTTGTGCACACCTGAGTGTGTGTCTGTAATTAATGTATTTATGTGATGAGTCAGAGGAACAGAAACGTGTTTTATAAGATTTTCTTTGAAAAGTTATATCCTGTAACGTGACACTGAAGATCTTAATGAATGTGTGATGACACTCCGAGCAGAAAACATCCTGCAGACTTCCTGAGGTTAAAGGATGTTTTACATCTGCTCTCCTCAAAATAGACCAGCGACACTAACTTTCACCAAGTGATAACCCTTTATATCAGTGCATTGTTGTACTATTTTTACTCCCATCCGGTCCTTTCATAGACCCCTGTGTGGTCACCTGCGTTCTTATAATTCTGTCATTTGTCAAATTAAAAAAAATGTTTTTAGTTGAGTTTAGTTTTCCTTTGTTTCCATGGTGGATTTACTCCTTTCAGTGATTTTTTAAACATGTTTAGTTTATGTATCAGTTTTACTCTTCTTCTCCTTATTATTATTATTATTATTATTATTATTATATGGGGGTGTTTTTCAGAGAAAGGGTTTTCAGAAGTGGTATTACAACAAAATCACAGCACTTTGCACAGGCAGCTGACTCACAGTCATGTCAACATCCAGACCTCAAACATATGTACCACAGCTGCCTCATGCTGGTTCTGTTGACAAATGGACACAGACTAAAACTAAACACATTTCCTGTATTTTTTTTTTCATTAGAGTTTAGTTAGTTTGTAAGCACACAATGTGATTTCAGTTATCTGTTTTTTTTCTAAAGTCTAGTTTTTATTTTCATTTCAGTTTACTAAAATAATTTTTTCACACTTACAGTTTTAATAATCTTGGAGGTCATATCCATTTGTCACTCTCACAGTGATTAATTTGACCACTGACACAATCACACACATAGACTGTATATAAAAAATGGACATAGGTCCTGTTGTGAAGCTTTAACTTTGTGTTTTCACCATCATTGACAATTGAGGGGTGACTGACTGTAAAACATGCCAAGTCATGCCTTGTTTATGGTCACCACATTGTTTGTGTTGTGTGCCAACTGTGACGTCACCATGTCCTCGTCAACATTTATTCTGGGGCTTGAGATGCGTCAGGCTCGCTGCAGTCTTCTCCTGAACGATAAGTGTTGCCACTCAGAAAAGACTTCTGCATCAGTGTTGGTAGAGGAGTGGAAGAAGTCAAAACAGGAAGCAAAGCTTTCGCAGAGTTTTCTCCAGAAAGTCTTCTCAGGCTTTTGCAGCATGGCCCTCTGTACAATCTGACAATCTCTGAGCTCCTGTAATGACATATTATTGAAATGGCAGTAAAAACCGAGACGATCGCACACTCATGTCTTCACCCGCTGCCACGCCGGCTGTGTCAGGTTACAAAAATCGAGAGGTGTATGACAAGCAAAAAGGGCACCAACACACAGCGGGCGCCAGCAGTTGTGATGGTGTCAATGTCAACATATATAGGAGGTGTTACACTGCACCCTCACTGGCTAATGATTTATGATTAACAAGTTATTAGTCATTGAAGATACTATATCAACAAAACAGCAGACTTTTATCTTCCATTCTATCTCTAATGATGACCATAATTTAAAAAACAAATTTCCTGTTTTATTTAGGATGACCTGAAACTAGTAATTGAGCCCATGAAGTAATCAGAAGAGAGTTTACACAGGTAAAGCTACAGAGACAACAAAGAAAAGTCTCCACAAACACAACTTTATTTTAAAAAGGAGCTTCACTTCTGTGCATTGCCGGGCCCCCTGGTGAGTTACTGAGATGTAAAGCTGCAAGTTGATTCTGTTTTTCTGTTTTTTTTTTTAGTAGACATCAGCAGGTTTGTTCCACGTCACAAAACTATGACATCACAAGAATGTGATTGGTCACTTGCAGTGTTGAACCTGGACCAATATTAATTACGAAAATCCAGGAACACCACCAACACAGGGATATCAGATACACTGATCTGACTGGAAAACTGAGGACACTGCACAATCACAAAGCAGCCACACCCAAAAGTATATCCTGCTTTACTGTCGATTGTATTCCAAATGAGGCCATCATTTACTAAATAAGCATCATGCTGTATTAAAAATGACTTAAAACTAGTGTTTGAGACCATAAACTCATTGGGAAAGTGTTTACTACAGCCACAGAGTGAAGGGAGCTGCGGTCTGTTTTCTCATAGACTTCTATACAGCCCGAAGTGTTTTTGCAATGAGAGGAGTTGCCCCCCTGCTGGTCAGTAAAAATCAAAAACACAAAGATATAACATTTCACCAGAGTGACATGTTGGAAATCTTTAGAGACTCATGAAAACTGTCAAAAACAACAATCAGTAAACAGAAATGATGACAAGAGAACAGATGCTGCAGAACTGTTCCTCCTGCAAGGGCATACATTACCCATAATGCACCATTGATAGTTGGCTGGTAGACTGGGGTGTGTGCTGGTAGTTGCTAATCTAGCCCGAAGCAGAGTTTGTAAGCTCACTATTTTCTAACCTCACACTGAGTCTTCAGATCAGAGGCCACATTTATCAGACTTCACACGCCTCCCCGTGGAAAAACAAGCAGAGGTACTGACCGACGCTGACTCAAGAAAGGAATAATAATGATGGTAAACATACGGAAAAATATCTGTTTAGTTGAACATTGACGAGCCATCACCTGCCCAAACTCTGATACAAAATGTTTTCCCTAATAGGAACAACAGAGTGTGTGAGAGATAGAGAGTTAAAACAGGACTCTACAATGGAAACACACTTTATCAGGTCTCATAAATCATGTGGTGACCCCCCCTCCTCCTCAGGCTCTGCCCTCTCTGGGTGGAGAGGCAGACCACCCAGACTCCATCACTCACACTAACCACTGTTTTCAGTTTTATGAGGCTCTTTTTAAATGGAGTTTTGTATTAAACACAGAGTCACATTCCTGAGTTAAAGCCTCAGGTGAGACGCGGAAACAGAGAACCATATTACCAACCAGACAACAGCCATACTGGAAACTTGGCTTTTTTTTTTTTCCTTTTGAATAATCCAGTTAATAATGTCCTGTGTTTGTTCTTTATTTCCTTTATATGTTCATTGTGTTGAGGAAAACAAATAAAAGTTAATTTACCTAATTAGCTCCTTAACTGATCTGAGCACGTACAATCAGACTGTAGGTGGTTTTAACAGGACAGTCCCAGCTGCCCTTTTAAATGCCAAACCATTAAGACTGCCATCTGTCCTGAGATTAATATTACTCTTATTTTTAGATAAAACCTACAACCATAAAGGAAACTAACCCCAGCAAACATTTAGATGGTGAATAACAGCTGGCTCTGTGTCTAGTCGTGGACAAAATATAATTCCAAAATGAAAGTTGTGCCAACATTGCCTGGATATTGTTGGACTTTCTAGCAAGGAAACGTTTATGTTCAGGAACCATTTTATGCTATCCTTTTAGAACAAAATGAAACATTCTTGATTGAGAGTAGAGTAAGAACGGCAAGAAAAAAAAAAGGACACCATGAGAGAACCTGAACTTATGCTCAAATGACCACTTCTATTCATACTGAGCTTACTGTTAGATACCTGCATAGACGTCGCCACCATGATGTCACCCATTAGTTTTGGACTCTGCGATTTGAAACCTCAATGCTAGTGTTTTGGTTACCACCATAATTTTTTTGGAGCCAGAAGTGACCATATTTGGACGAGAGGGTGGCGTGCCAGTTTATCAGCTAATGCTCATTAGCTTTATTAAAGTTTTCATTTAATAGGGACGATGCAGTTTAACATAGTTCCAATACAGAGCATGAAACTGATGTGCTGCACACAGAGAGTTTATAGTGCCATCCTTTCAGTCATCCACCTTCCTCCGCTTATCCACTTCATGGTGGGACTGGAGCCTATCCCAGCTGTCATAGGGTGAGAGGCTGGGTACACATTGGTTGCAACTGCAAGCTGTCTCCATAAACAGTACAGGTACAACACACAGACACATATTTCAGCTAATAGCTGAAATAGCGTGAAGTAATGGACAAAACACTAAAATTTCACTCACTAAAACTGAAGCACAAACTTCTGGGATGGTCTGTATCACACAATAAGCCATAATATTAATCAGATAATCCCTTAAAAAGTGTTAAGGTGTTTATCCAAAAGGGATAAACACAGTGCAGAGGTCCACTTCAGTAATTCAAACCAGTGAAGGTGAGGTCTAACAGACACTTATTGGCTCCAGCTCCCTGTGTCGGGACACCTGTCAATCAAAGTGGCCACACCCCTAAAGTCATTTATCAAGGTGGATGAGTTCTAAAAAAATTTGTCCCACTCAGAGTTGTTATAAAGGGGGGAAACTATCTATAGAGGCCAAAACAATCTCTTGCACCAGGCTGTAAATATACTTTTCAATGCTGCAAAGTTGGACATTTTAACATGGCAGTCTGTGGGGGTTGACTCACTTCTGGAGCGAGCCTCAAGTGGCCATTTGAGAAACTGCAGTTTTTCTCAGTTCGTGTTGGTTTCATTTTTCAGCTCCGGAGGTTGCCTCTTGGTCCAGACGTGTAGGTTCACCACGCAACAAGTGAGACAGACTTTACATGGACATAAATATCAATGGCTTCAATGTGTTGTTTATATTTAAAAAAGCAGGTACCTTGTGTACATGGGGTGGACATTGTGTGCCCATCTGTTCAAAAGCATTTAGTGACCAAATTAAATGCCAATCAGATGTTGTCGTTTAAAAGAAAGACTGAAATTTTCTGATCAGTAGTTCTTGCTGGACCTCTATTATAGGTGGAAACAACATCAACATCTGGAGCAGTTAAAAAAAAAGTAATAAATGCAGTAAAAATCAGGTAAATGTGACTTTACCTTTTTACCTGTTCAGCTGATATCTGTCCACTAATTAAGGTAGGCTAAGTCACTTATTGCTGTATGTGAATAAGCTTAAATGGGATTTGTAGGGATGCACTGATCCAATGTTTTCAAGTTCAATACCATACCTTGCTTTGGGTATCTGCCAGTACCCAATATCATATAAAATGGAATAGGACCAATATCCAGTTATTGGATCAGACCCCTGGTAATTCTTTGCTCTCACACTACTATATATAACTACATGCTTTTCATGATAAAAGTAGGAAACAAACTCCCCAGTGTCTCTCTCTGCCTCTGTCCTCTGATGTACAGAGCTGCACTTAAGCAGTTCCACTGTTCTGTCTGAGGCACCACACAAACAGCAAATAGCATTATAGTGGGAGAATAGGACAACATGAGCATGAGGGCAACATTAAATTGTAACAAATCTGTCCTCCCAAACAACTTTCCTGGCAGAAACCCTGCATTTATTTATATATTTGGTATGCTGTATGATTAGAGCTGTATGTAGCGCTGCTCTTAGCATCCATTATTCTTTTATTTTGTTTTCTATTTAACTCAACATTCAGTCAGAACACAGCCGGACAACATCCAGATTCACTGGACCTGCAACAGACTTTAATGCGATTGTGGTTTTGCAGCTTCTTTATAACTGAACAGAGAGCAGAGAGGTGTGTTTGTGTTGGTATGCAGCAGATGTGAGCAGAGATGGAAAAAAAAAAAAAACTTGACAAACCACAGAATGGAAAACTAAACAAGTAAGCGTGGACACACCTATTACACACACACAGAGTGTGTGTGTAATAGGTGGGAAACGCCGTCACTGTTTTGCAGATAGGTGTCAGCTCCTGTTGCTTTCTCAACTGAAGAAGCAAAAAACTTAAAAGAAATGAGAGCAAAACCCACAATAACTACCAGACCAACAACAAGCAAAGCAACCACAGCAAAAAAAAAAAAATTAAAATAAGACAACAAAACAGCAACAGACCAGTACCAACCACCACAGCTGCTACAGACATCTTCCTCTTTTTCTCATGCACAGATCTAAACTTGTTTAAATATTTGTTTATTCACTGAGTGCGCAAAGGAACTCAGACTGAAGTTCATCTGCAGACTCAACAGCCCAACATGCTGCTCCTTGACCTGTCGGGCAATCAAACCAGCATCTTAAAGCCACAAGGAAAACTCTGCATCTGTAACCTGCATTTTGCATTTTCTGACAAACTCCTCATTTAGCTGTCAGCAGGCCGAATGTGTTGCTGAAGGGCACCTCGGCAGTAAAGGCGAGGGTTTACAGCTGTTCACATAAGATGGATTAAGTATGTTTGTCTTCAAAGAGAATGAAGTTGGAAATGGATGAGCGCACTGTTAACATTCCTGAAGTTTCTGTAAACACCTGACCCTGAAGGCAGCACGATGTCAGTTTCATTTTTTCAAAACTCACTCTGAGAGTCTTGAAACTCTCAGAGAGTGCCTGCGGTGATAAAGATGGAAATGTGTAGTCCCTGTTTCTTTCATAAAACACTTGGCTGTTTGCTGTATCTGTGAGGACCTGGCAGATACTTGTCAGTCCATGCTGAGGGAAGAACAGTTAAACAGCGAACCCTTCACAGCTTAAATCTTTGCTTAGGTCATTTCTGGATAAGTCCTTTAATGCTTTCAGAAAGCTGCTCATGTGATCATTTGGCAATTCAATTCCTATACAATACAGTAAGTGCCTTAATCCTGCATTCTATTTTGTTGCCAGCAGGGGGCGAGTATTCTGGTTGCAAAAAGAGGTCCAATTGTATAGAAGTTTATGAGAAGATGACCCTGCTTTTTATTTACTTTATGACCCCAGGAAACACTTCCCTGCTGAATTTATGGTCTCAATTGCTAGTGTTAGATCTTATTTAATGCAGCATAATGTTCATTTACTTAATTATGGCCTCATTTAGTCTAAAATCCAAAGTAAAGCAGGTTATTTTTTAGAAAAACCTTTTGATTGACAAGTCGCTACTGTTCAGTGTGCTCAGTTTCTCAGTCAGATCCAGTCCTCCCCTGTGAAAAGTGGATATCAGGAAGAATAACAAAAGAAGAAGCAGAGGAAGATCTCAGTAGCATACTTTGCTGCTCTGCATTCTGAAATGCCCAGGAAAACCACTATGTTGACAAGGCCATGCATCAATGTCAACTTAAAATTATGCTAGATTGAGGTAGACACTTTGAAATTTAGTGAATGGTTTGAGAAATTCAAATCCCTGTGACAAAAAAAAAAATGAAACTAATGTTGGTTATACTTAAATAAACCCAGTCTTGCTTTTTGTGCCGAAACAGAGACATCTTCATCAAACCTGACTGAAGCCTCCACAATGACTGAAAGAAACCGAATAAACTTGCAGCTTTATATCTCAGTAACTTTTCACAATACATGTCAGAAACCATGTCTCTCTGTTTGGTGAAGCTTATTTTAGTGAAGAAAGCAGAGTGTAAAATGTGTAAAAAGAAAGATTTGACCAATAAAATGTATTTATTAGGATAAAAAACTTAAGCTTTGCCATCTTGTTTTCCAGGGGCCCAGGAATGAAAAGAATGTAAGCTGCTTTTAAAATAAAGATAATTTTCTTCATTGTGTCTGCAGCCTCAGTGTGAATCATTTTGTTGACCTTAGACCGACTGGATGATGAGCCTGTGCTCCCTCACCTATCACCTGTCCTGCAGGCGATCACCTGGCAGTCAGTGCTTAGGGGTAAACCATAAACCGGCCAGTTATCAGTCATCATCTGCTTCACTGTGGCTACAACAAAGAAATAAAGAAAATGCCTGCAGACAAAACCCTGGGCACTGATGACTCCACTTACAGGGAACAATAAAATTTCCTCTAATCTGTCTTTAAGTGCAGTTGTAAAACCCACAGAAGAACTCCTGAGGTTTTCTCTTAATGACCTCTATCAGTGGGGTCAAAGGGTGTAAGACTTGTTTTAGCAAGATGTCTTGTCTGCTTGTGCTAAGTCTTTTTTTTACTGCTTGTATTAGAAAAAAAATGAAGAAAATGAAGGACATTACATTATATTTCAACACTCATCTTCACAGTGCAAACATTTACAGTGTGTTTGATCTGACCTTTCACAGTGTTTCTTCTTCAGATGCTAATGTGTTTACATCATAGACTGTATATAATAACTAATGGTCTGGTTAAACAACCAGACCATTAATTTGTGGCTTTGTTTTGAAGCCTCAGTTTTAGCATGCTGGTTCCATATTTGGGTACGAGGGTGGAGCAAGTCTGGTTTGCAAGCTCAGCAAACAGACTTTATCCAAGACAAATGCCTGCTAATTAATACAAAGAAACATATAAATAGCACAAAAATTTCACTCCCCTCACTGGATGGGCTGGTAGTACAAATAGCCACACGGCAATCTATACTATTTGTCAGATAATTGTGTTAAAAAAACAACAGCACCAACAAAGGCAAGTGGTCCAGTTCAGAAACTCCAGTTGGCTGAGGTGGAGCCTAGCAGACAGCTACTGGCTATATGTTGGTGTAGCTGTCAGTCAAAGAAGCCTCCCCCCTAATCCTGCGTAACTAAAAGCCTTAATAACATTTCAAAGGGTACATTATATTAAAATTCACTCCGTACAGTTGTTATGAAGGGGGAAATTAGCTAGAGAGACCAAAACTTTTTTTTTTTTTGGTAGCATGCTGCAAAAATGTTCATTTCTGCTATCAAGTTGGACATTTTAACATGGGAGTCTATGGGGACTGATTCCCTTTTGGAGACAGCCTCAAGTAGCCATTCAAAAAACTGCAGTTTTTTTGCCTTCAGCCTGCTTGTTGGAGACCAGTGAGCTGCAGTCAAACAAACATCATTATCATATCACCTTCCTGCTTATGAGAGATGTTTCTTTTTATTTTTATTGAGATAGGACAGTCAGGAAAGCTGAGAGACAGGGAGCACAGGAGGAAGAGACGCAGTAAATGGCCTCAGGGTGGTTTTGAACCTCTGCAATATCCTTACAGGTCGCCTGCTCGACTTGGTAAGCTATACCGGCGCCAGTGACAGATGTTTTTACTAAGAAATCAGGAGAGAAGAAGTTCTCCACTTATCAAAATAAAAGCATCAGAAACCAACTAAACAGAGAGGGCATCATCCAAACGTCCCATTAACAATGTCTGACTATTTTCTGTAGAGAAGTTGGTTTGATGTGTGGAGCAACAGTGCGACCACCAAAAATAAACTTTAACATAACGAGCAGGTCTTCACTGTGAATCCAGAGGCACTGAAAGTGACATTAACTGATCCTTCTTCTGCCAGTTTAGAGGACCGATGTGCTCTTTGTTGTGTGAGAGTAAAGTGAGTTTTCAGAACTGACTTGTTTTACATGAGGACAGTTCGAGTTAATTTTTCAGTTCAGCATGTATCATCAAAACACTTTTGGTATGCAGCGTGAATCCAGCTCTCCGTCCTCTGCTTCAGATTGATCGTTGACTGATATCAATCATGGCTTTCTGGAATGCTTGGGAATGTTGGGGAATGTGCGGCAATGGAAAGTGGGTCAGGAATTCCAAGCTTCGCTGCTTTGCCAGAAACACGACCACCACAAATTAACCAAATTTCAACAGCGGAGGTGGAAACATTTGTGTGTGACTGACAGATTTCAGCAGGAGGAGGAGTGTGTGTGTGTGTGTGTGTGTGCGTTTGTTGCGTTTGTCAAAAAAG
>VUQS01055181.1:15161-27126 GCA_015108495.1 Heterochromis multidens | reverse complement strand
ATCCTGGACAGGGAGGAACGCTGGTCTGAACGGGGAGTCAAGGAGGCCATTTACGTGAAAAGGGAAAGACCATCTCTGAACCGAGGAGGGGGCCTAAGGGTACATCTTTCACCATCTTACAATGCTGTGATTACAGCCATTCCCCAACTCTGTGAATGGTACTCATGGCCATTGATCAATGGTCATGACAATTTGCATACTAATGATCATGAAACTGACCTCATGGCCCATTGTTACTCAGTGGTGCTAGTTTCGGGCATTATGCAAATGTACTGTTAATAAGGTTGGGGAAACCTGCAGTCAGCTGAGACTGAAGAAGTCACTTGGATAAGTGACAAAACGTTTCTGCCACTGAAAAACACTACGTCCAGATGAACAGAATCAACTTTCTGGGATTCAAGACAGTTGCCAATCTTCCCAGGAGTGAATGTCCCAGCAAACTTACCCCAAGATCAAACCATGAAATGCTCAAAGAAACTGCAAAAATCCCAAGAGCTACATCTCACTCTACAGGCCTCAGTTAGCAAGCTAAATGTTAAAGTTCATGACAGTATAATTAGAAAAAAATTGAACAAGTGTGACTTGTCTGGAAGGGTTGCCAGGAGAAAAGCCTCTTCTCTTTAAAGAGAACATGGCAGCACGGCTTAGCTTTGCTAAGTTGCATCTGAGCAAACAACAAGACTTCTGGAACAATGTCCTTTGGACAGAGGTGAACAGAGTGGAGATATTTGGTAATGCATAGCACCATGTTTGGTGAAAACCAAGCACAGCATATCGGCACAAACACCTCATACCAACTGTCAAGCACAGTGGTGGAGGGGTGATGATGTGGGCTTTTTTATAGCTACAGGACTTGGGAACTCACTGAGTTGACTATGATCTCTTCTGTATACCAAAGTATTCTAGAGTGAAATGTGAGGCCATCTGCCCGACAGCTAAAGCTTGGCCGAAATTGGGTCATGCAAAAGGACAATGATCCCAAGCACAGCAGCAAATCTGCAACAGAGTAGCGGAAAAAGAAAAGAATCAAAGTGCAATGGCCCAGTAGAAGTCCAGACATCAACCATATTGAAGTGCTGTGGCGGTACCTTAACCCTTTCATGCATGAATAATAAGAACCTCAGTCAAGATTTTTTTCCTGAGTGTTTTTGTGTGGAGACATACTTTGTTTTTCGTGTGCATGCAGCATCATGGCATCTATTGGCATGTTATGTAAAGCCATGTTTACCACCTGTTAATTAACGCAAACCTATTTTTTTGGTTTGTGCCCTGACTGGGAAATAGGTTGCATTGTATGGGATGATGCACAGACATCCACTGTGTTGGCTGATATGCAACTATAACAACAAAACACATGCATATACAAGAGAACAGCTGACCTCAATGCCAGCAAACCTCAATGAACTGAAGAAATGTTGTAAAGAAGAGTTTGGCAAACATTTCTCCACAATGATGTGAAAGTTTGATAAAGTCATAAAGAAAACTATTAAAGCTAAAGGTGGGTATACAAGCCACTGAGTCATGGGGTTTACTTAGTTTACTTAGTTTTTCACAGGACTTCATAGAGTCCTGTGAAAACTCTTTTTCACATGACTGTACAGGATAGGATAGCATCTTAAAGCTAAGAAGTTCTATAAACCACTGTTGATTTATCTGTGATATTACATTAATAAAAGAGATGTCATATTATGAATCAGTTATAGGCCAATAAACTCAATATACACATGAATCATACTGCAGGCATTTGAAGAAAAACATTTAAGAACATCAATAAAAATACCAAACTAGTTTTGGGTAGTTCTGCAACTTGCTCTGACATACTGCAAGTTCGTGATTAATGCTATAAGATGATATGATACTTTAATTATACTGTAGGGCACTTATATGTCTTTGCAACCTCAGTAGTAGACTAATTGTATGATAATAGTTACATGATAAGAGTTATAAAATTCAATACTTTAATCTTTAAGGCATTTATATGGAGTAATTATAAGAATACTTGTTATGGAACCATCTAAAATAGCTGTATAATAAGCCTACCGCAGTCAGTTTTATCCTTATATGAATGGAATAGATGAATTCTGAATAGCCTTGAAAGTCAAATTATAAGTCCCAGACCTCCAGTAAGTCACTATATTGAGGTTTTATGAATAGAAATACCACAGGGCATGGTAAGGTCATTATTTAAAGTTAATATTGAACCTGCAAATATAGTCCCTGTAGACAGATTATTGGAACATTATAGTGATTTTCAAAGGGGTTATCAAGGCTGGTACTCATCCCAGTCCATAAACAACACTGCAGCCTGCTTCCAAATAAATCATCCGGTCCTAAATCCTCCTCATTAGAAGCTGTGGCATCAACAACTCTTCTAACATGGCCCCTGGATCAGGTCACACTAATTAACCAGCACCATCGACCGACTATCCCTCATTATCCACCCTCTCATCTGATCGCATATAGGCCATCAAGACAGCTAACGATCAACAGACTAATTAATCAGCTGATGAGGTGCAAGTGAAGCTCCGGGTTCCCTCTTCATTTGCGAGACACATGGGAGCTAATTAGTTCAATTATTAATGCATCTAATTAAATAGTTTCTCTGGGTAATCATGGTTACAGTCTCATCCTCCATCAGTTCCTGTAATAAATGAATCTACGATGTGTTAGACCCCTTTTGTCCTTTATTTTGACATACACTAACTCCAGTGCAATGGCTGGCCCTTACTAAACATTACAGGCTATTCACAGGCCCAGACCCCATTAGGCTAATTGCACTAAAAGCAGTCTGTGGCTGACATTAAAGGTGAGCTGTGGTTAGGACTCTAATTAGCAGTCTGTGGAAATAGGAAGTCTTTTGGCCATCTGCTGCAGCTTGCCATCCTGCCTTCAGTGTGAAAAGGGCAGATACAAATTTAGGTAATGTTTTTTATGAGGGCTGTTTATCATACATAATGCCATGAGAGGCCACTGCAGGGAGCACATTTCATACAGTAAGAGCTGAATTTAGAGAAGGGAATACCAGGAAACTGCTGCATTTTGTGGCAGGCTGCATATAGTTCTGCATGTAAAATCACAGGCCGTGTTTTCTTTTCAGACTTAAAGGAGAAAAACAAGTGTTATTTAGGCTTGGGGCTAATTTTCCAACACCTACAGTGCTGTGGACATTTGAACCCCGCCTGCCATGTTTTATTTTTTATGTGTATATCATGCTGAACTTTGTCAGGTCTTTAAAAAAAATATATCTAACATAACCAGTCTGTGCGCACACAAGTTTCAGTCTATTAAAGCAAAAGCGTTTCCAGCACCTAAATAAAAGGCTGCTATCGAATGCATAAAAAGCCCTTTGGTCCAGAAGGGAATATCTCAGCAACTATTTGATAGATTGCCATGATCTTTTACATACATCCATGATTAATCATGCAGAGCCTATTTGGTTGTTCCAGTAACTTTCCATGGCATCACCTAGTAGGAATTTATACATCATATTTATTTTGCATCAAGGTTGCTCAGTGGTCAGGATTTTGCCTCACAGCAAAAGGCTCCTGGGCTACACCAGCAAAACTAGTACCATTCTCGCCAGCAAAAGTTGCATGCTAAAATGCTAAACTAAAAAGGTGACAGTGCTGTTAAACATCATCGTGTTAATTTTGTTATTGTGCATGTGTTACGCTGCTGGAATCCCTATTTAAAGAGTAGTAGTATTATTACGGCCTCACAGAGCCACAAACTGTAGAAGTGTTGTTCAGAATAATCAGCTAACTGCTGATGTGGACAAAAGCTCCACATCAACTGGACAATAACAAACTCGCATCTGTGGTTTATTTATGAACTCCCAAGTTTAAATTACATGTCATCTGTTGCAAATTGAAAATAAAATCCTTATTTACTGTTAGCAAAACTACTTAACAACACAAATACTGCAGTTTTTTGTTTTGTTTTTGAGTTAATTAAACAAGACATCATTTTTCTAACTGACTTAAGCGATTGGCTTAGTTTTGCATTGCTCCTACACAGAGCCTTTAACCAGAGCTTTGCAAACTATCATCCACATGCAGGGCGGTGTCAAAAAATCTTGGAAAAACCAGTCAGTCTCTTGTGTTTGTGCTGTTGTTGGTCCTTTAGCCTTGCTCCAACAACAAAGAAGACATAGTCACAATAGACAAAGGATTTATTTGTAGTGAAGTGAAACAGAGTGTTAAAAAAATTAAAACTTCTTGCTTCTCATTCTGCTCTTTTGATCTTTGATTATTTTTTTACACTTCTTCCTCTTCCTGATGAACTCTGCTGACACTCCCTTTCAACTAACCCTAACCCTGTTCAAGCCCACTTCTCAGCCAATCAGCATTCTGCCTACACACAATGTTATCACCATCAGGCTACGGACTGTAGGTTTTTTCTTTTTTAAGACTCCATACTAGCAGGGTGGCATGGTGGTGCAGTGGTTAGCACTGTTTCCTTAGAACACGAAGGTCCTGGGTTTGAATCAAGCAGTTGGTGAGAGCCTTTCATTTTCTCCCTGTGAGCGTGAATGATTATCTCTCTCTGTGTTCCTGCATAGATTCCAGATTGGCTCCAGCCTTCCCATGATCCTGAATGCATGCATGCATGCAACCAGGACAGTGTAGGTTACATAATCAAAATCCTTCACTCCCGGTAGCCTACACAATGGCGGTACCATGAATTCCACTTTAGTTTGTGGAAATTGCAGGATGATATTTTTTTTTTTTTAAATGGACCAAAACTCTAACATTTTTATATTTGTTCCACAAAGCAAAGTGCTCTACCAGACAGGCTTGGCTGATTGTGACAGAGCTGCACCTGGACTCCCAAGAGGTTAGATTTCTGAGAGTGAGGTTGTTTGTCCTGATTCCTTGGCTGGGCTGGATGGGGAAATCTGCCAAAGAAATTTAGATTTTAAGACATAAAGTGCCTTTAAACAAAGCAAGTAAACCTTAAACACTCACCTTCAGCATCCAGAACTTTCTGTGACTGACATGATAATGCTGCATGTCAGGATCAAATGCAGAAATCACAAATATCCCTGTGTTTATTATTTGTTGTGATGTGAAATTGGACCAACAACTTCAATGATGTGATCAGGTTTGATGTGGTTCGGTTAACAGAAAACATCCTTTTGGGGTCAAAATAGATATTTTTATTACCACAGTGGATCAGCTATGAAAACCATGCTAACTATTATTTTGATGACCATTTAATTCACCCCTGCCTTCTCGGTCTGTGGACTTTGTGGCTCTGACAAAGTCACCTGAGTTTTCCCTTTGTTTCATTATAATTACCATAACCACTGGAGATGCTGTCACTTGAATGTAAACATACTGTATGCTGATAAGAGGTTTTTGCTGTGCCTGAGCAGAATTTGAGTAACACAGCTCCACCCTAACAACTTTAAGATGTCATCTTGTACCAGACAATTTGGAACTTTCTGACAGTCAAATTTCAAGGCCTCTTGGTATAGAGATTGGTCTAGTGAGAGAAGCATAGAAAGTTTAAAGGTTTTAGATTCCAGTAGAACAGTGAAATGCTCTCTCTGGTTTGTGGGAAAGACACTGACCCAAGTGAAGGAGTTCAAGTATTTCTTATTCATGAGTTGTGGGAAGGTAGAGCGTTAGTTGGATCGGTGGATTGTTGCAGTGTCAGCAGTAATGCAGGCGTTGTGTCGGACTGCAGTGGTAAAGAGAGTGGAGCTGAAAGGCAAAGCTTTCGATTTACCAGTCCATCTATGTTCCAACCCTCACCTGTGGTCATGAGATCTGGGTAATAGAGAGTAAGGTAGCATATACAACTGCTCAAAGGAGTTTCTGTTGCAGAGCTTGAACATCCGGAGGTACACTCTACTTGAAGTAGAGCCACTGCGCCATCGTGTCAGAAAGAGCCAGCTGAGGTGGTTTGAGCATCTAGTTAGCCTCCTTGGAGGTTTTCTGGGCGTGTTTTCTGGGAGGAGACCCCAGGGGTAGACTGAGAGCTCTCTGGAGAGACTATATATCTCATCTGGCCTGGGAACACCTCAGTATCTAGTTAGCTATTATAAATTAATGTAAGTCTATTAGTGGCAACCCACCAACCAACCCAGTGACGTCACCATCTGTACTGGCACAAGATGGCACTACACATGCTCTAAAAACTTTAACTTTAAACACATATTCCTGAAATCCAGCTTCACAGACAGAGTTAAATCTGTGATAGTTTTTTATAGTAGGGCTCCATGGTTTAAATTAGCCTTATTACATGTAGAGCGTCATGTCCACTTTAAGGCACTCGTCCATCGGATTGCTAGATGGAGAAGCATGATTCGTCACTCCAGAGAACACGTCTCCACTGCTCTAGAGTCTAGTGGCGGCGTGCTTTACACCACTGCATCTGACGCTTTGCATTGCGCTTGGTGAAGTGTTGTAGAAGCAGTCTGCATGTCTAGGTGCTTCATTTTATACACCTGTGGTCATGGAAGTAATTGGAACACCTGAATTCAATGATTTGGATGGGTCAGTGAATACTTTTGGCGATATAGTGTATGTCAAAGCTGACAAAAAGACAACATATATAAAAGCAATGATTTTCCTTGTTTGGATTTCCATGTGTGGAAATGGGGGAGAATATGGTGTTTATTTGTTTATGTTAAAATTAAAAAAGGAATACATTTAATAATGATATTGTTGAAAAAAGACTGTCTATAAAATTCTTGTCTCCAAGCTTGGTGAATATCAACTTCAAAAACATGGTTTGTAGAATTATTTCTCAACAATCCAAGAGCACAGAGGGCATTTCACTTACTTTGTCTACACATTTTTCAGCAGATGG
The DNA here is from genome assembly GCA_015108495.1 of Heterochromis multidens. Taxonomy (NCBI): domain Eukaryota; kingdom Metazoa; phylum Chordata; class Actinopteri; order Cichliformes; family Cichlidae; genus Heterochromis; species Heterochromis multidens. Next base: position 20,307 of record VUQS01055181.1, on the reverse strand, counting down.
TGTTTCATCCTGCCCAGGGGTAAACAACATTTAGACACTTTACTGTTCATATTAAGAAATTAAAAATAAAACTCCCATTCAGTTTTTTTTTAAAGCTGTTTATGGTAGGAAGATATGTTTAGAGGACACTATCACCCCATTAAAAATGTCAGGCAGTTTTCTGAATATTTATTTTAAAAGTTGATATCTAATACAATACAATTCTTTATATCAGCTGTAACATCAAAAAGAGATGTTAGTGGACCACTGAAGAAGAGCATTATCAGTCCACATTTTCAAGTATCATAACCCAAAAGAAATTCTTCAGTAATGCTGAAATAAAATCATCATTTAAAAACTGTATTTTGTAATTATTTGGGTTATCTTTGTCTAATATTAAAATTTGTTTGATGATCTGAAACATGTAAGCATGACAAATATGCAAAAAAAAAAAAAGAAAGAAAAGAAAGGAAATCAGGACGGGGGAAAACTCTTTTTCACAGCACTGTACATTTCAAATAACTTCTAAGCCAGAACTGAGTAGCCCCTTTCCATGGATTATATTTTGGAAAAAATCTTCCCCACTTTCAGAAGTTTTTGGGCAGAGTTCCTCTGCTACAGATGCAGCCTGTCACACTTGAAGGGTATCTCTTTGATCTGTCAGCCTAAAACTTAGCAAGACAACTTCAACAACAGTTGAACACAGTACAACACAAACCTTTCCAGGGCCGGAACACATTGTAATGTCATATGTCTCTTTACATATATCTCTTCTCTATTTGCATAAACCAAGAATCTAAAGCATTCCTGTGCAGCCACAAAATGTTTAAACATAATTAATGTTTCTAAAATAAGTGGCCTAAACACATGTAACATGATTAAATTACCTTAAAGGCACAGTTGGATATCTATAATTCGGAAGGATGACAAGATTAAAAAGTTAGTTTGTTGGTATCAAATCCACTGTTGCTGTAATATTACCATCCTTTTTTTTCACTAAATAAATAGCATTTTTAAAATTAGTAGACTCAGCAGTTTGGTCCTCAGTAGATCCTTCTGAACTGGAAATGTGCAAATAATTAACTGTGCTTTCCAGCAGTACCAGTACAACAACTTATCTTGGCCTAAAGCATGAGTGAGATACAGTCATTAACATTAGCTACACCTGTGTTTGTCAAATGAAGTCTCCACAGTGAGAAAAGATTATTATTGGCACCAGTTACTTCTAGCAAGACTAGCTCAACTTGCTCTTATAGCTTCAACTGTAGCTATTTAGCTTCAGTGTAGCTAAGGTTGATCCATGGTTATGGAAAACCAATCACTTTGTATTCAATTTACATTTCAGTGTTCAAAGATTTTATCAGACAAATGATCATACAATAAGGGAAGAATGTGTTGTGTTGCTTGAGGCTGTGATAAAAAAAAGCTTCTGTGCCTAAAATCATATATCCCAGATAAAAATGTAAAGATTTACCATGTGAGATTTCATCTCTTTTAGCTGGAGACTTCTTTCCCAAAGTCCATATTAAAACAACAACAAAAAACAAAATATAATTCAAATCAAATTTATGCATTTGCACATACAGATACACTAAATTGTATTTACATATACAGTACATATTAGCAGTAGGCCTACCTACACACACACTTAATTATACATAACACACAAACATATGCATTTTTAGACCTGTGTTTAAACCAATGCAAGCAGTGATTTTTTTTTCTTATTCACTGTAGTGCAAATTTACATGGATCCTCTGACTGAGCTAACATTAAGAATCAAAGGGAATTTGATACTGCAGTAATATCACATATTTCATTAGATTTAGCTTATTTTGCATCATTAGTGCAGGCAGATAAGAACATCTTGCATACCAGTATTTAGTGCACAGACAGCAGGACCTCATATTTAGTGTAACAGGAGATGGCAGGTTACCTAATAAACCATTAGCAGCTCAGATGATGTAAAAAACCTTCACATTCATTCAGTATCTATATAATCTATCCAGATGTAACGAAAAATATGAAACTATAAGGCTAAATACAACAAAGCTAACTTTAAATTTTGTATCTCTGGCTATTTTCTCAGAGGGGGGATGTCTCGTTTTAGAAACCAGCTCTTCACATACATTCATCAGGCAATCACTGTGTGCACTCATGCAGCATGACACACAGTGCACAGTACATGGCAAAAAAAACTGTCCTTGAGCAAGTCAGTGTTGCTCAGATCAACTTAAAATCTTAAAATCATGTTTTCATTCATATTTTAAGAGAAAACATGTTTCGATAAAGATATTACCTGTATCATTTTTAATTTATTTTAATAAATACATCAATATACAGTTTCTATATTTTTTAAAGAACAGTCAGACAAAACATTTTAACTTCTATTTATTTTTGTAGTCAGTATTCTAGCCAGATAGTTTGGTGGTGAGAGGTGAGTGAAGTACCACCTGTTTCTGCTCTAATGTGGATCCATTTCTTTGGAGGTTCAAATCTTTGGAAGACAGCCAATCCCCTGTCAGTCTGACTAAGCTGTCGGTTTTTAGATTGGAGTGGGGATGTGCTCACCAGCTGTGAGATTAAGGGGAACTGATCGATGGCCTTTCTGATTGGCTCTTGGGGTGTCCCAGCAGCATCCAATCCCCTTGGTTCGGATGGTTGTCCACGGCTGAGCCAAAGCAATTCTTCCTCTGCACAGGGGCCAAATAAGATCACTGACCTGAAGCTTCGAGGCCACGCTTGGAGGTTCTGTCTCCATTTGTCTGCACTCCTCATTTCTCTCGAAAAAATGAGACAGACAGAAGAGAAGAGGAGAGAGAGATGAAAAGATTGAATAAAATTGAAATTTATATGAAAGGCATGTTGCACCTTCACACGTTTACACTTTATTTTTGGTTAATCTGCATTTCCTAACACCTTTGTTGTTATTAAGCTCTAATGTCCACTGTGTTCTGCACTGCTTTCTCCAGAAATTACCTATCAGTCAAACTGAGTCTCTGTAGGTGGGGCTGTTTTCTTTTTCTCTCCTTTTCTTCCACATTGAGAGCTGTTTCTGCCTACCACTGCTTTTTTTATTCAAAACAAACAGCTTTAGCTGCTGCTCGAAATGTAAAATTCATGACTTCCTGTGTGTCAAATGATTTTTTTTAGGAAATAGGGAAAAAAAGTCTTTCTTGGGGATAAAAGAGATGCCTGCAGGTATTTAAGAGTGTAAATGTGTTCAAGAAATATCCTCATGATGGAGCTAAATAATATCTGATGAGGAAAAGATGCCCTCACTGATCCCAAACAGCTACCAAAAAGACTTGTGCAGAGACCCAGCTTTCATTTGCCACCTGTGTTGATGAAGACTGCGAAGAGGCTGCACTGCTTTCTGTTTGCTTTTCACCAAATATCTTCTACTTGGATGTGGCGGGGAAACGGTACTGAGCAATCAGTGGACACAATTTATTCAGAAACAACTTTCTTTCAACTTGGAAATGCTAACACATTCCATGTTTTCATCTATCTGAACTAACAGTCTCTGCTTAAGTCCTGATTTTACTTGGTAAAATGATGCTGTATTTAGAATATGTGAAAAGTAGCTTTAATAAGTAGTATGTGTTTTCTTGACCTGACATCATTGTAAATTAAAGAAATACTATTTTTTAAGAAGCATGATTATTTTTTTAATCTAAGTAACATTCACTTATAGGGAAATACTAGATGGTACTATATAAGCCATATGCAAAGTGGCTTCCTTACCCAAATTTTCCAGCATTATTCCCCGCTCCAACACTGACCTGTAGACACAGTGTGTTTATGACTTTCTTTATTGTGATTTTCCATCCTTTTGTGGTCATTTTGCACAATTTTTGTCTTATTGGATCCCTTGATATAGATTTTCCATTACTATATCATTTTACATACCTGTGTTTCTTTTTGTTTCAGCTTGCCTTGTGTCTTTGGATCACTTGTTTTGCATCACTTAGCAGATGTTTGGTTTCTTTTTGTGGTCTTTAGATATTATGCAACTCATATCTCACCCCATAGGAAAAAAATAAGAAAGAAATTGTTTTTTTCTGTTTGGACATTACTGCATACTGACCTGTTCTTCTAAATCCCTATTTGGAGAAATAAGGATCAAAAGACAAAGTAACTGTAAAACTAATTATCCTCTCTAGTTTGAGGATAACAAGTTACTGTTATCTCAAGAAAGTCTAATTTTAGACAAAGTTCTGTACAATAACGTTCATCTCGCCTGAGCTCTTTTTAAGAATGGCTGAAATGAAAAGAAGGATATTTCTCAGGAGCTGAATGTGAGAAGGACAAGCAGATGGTCAAACCCTCCCAGGTCCATATAGAAGAAAACAGCTGGACAAAGAAGAGAGTTTATTTGAAATGTTCCTTTCCCCTGGGTTTGTAGTCATTTGATTGACTTTATAACAAGAACTGTTAACAGTGTCTTCTTAGAGAGGCTCTGGCACAGGCAATTCGGTAATTTAAGCCTAATGGGAATTCCATTAGGTACAACATTAATTGGCAAATGAAACTGTTTCTAATTTACATTTCTAAGGTAATTTAGATACTACTGTATCTAAACTCTACCTCCTATTTAGTGGTGACAACAAACTTGTACCTGGGTGACATTCATTTATTAGCCTTCTTGTGATATTTATTTCTAATGGACCGTAAATCAAATGCCATTGGCAAAAACATCTATTTTAATGTCAGAAATGGGGTTAGATTATATGTGTTGAATCCCTTAGGCTTATAGAATACGCGTTTTTACTCATATGTAGTACTTAAGGAGACAAGTAACCAAAAAGTAGAATAAAACACTTAAAAGTGAATTATCCCTCACACACTGAAACCTCTTCTGGGAAATCTGAGATAGCACTCTCTGCCTACATTATCACAAATTAATTCTTGCAAAGTCTTTTTATGTTGGTTTTCCTTTAATTTGTTACTTGCCTTCATCTGAGACCTGTTTTCTGCTTTTGTCTCTTCATAAGTTTAAGTAACGATGGATCTGTTCTGTTAAAAGTCTCTGTTAAAAGCCATCACAGTGAACCACTAAGAGGAATGCAGCCATCATTTATGGCATGTGCATTTCCTACATTAACAAAATAAAAAGCCAAACGTCTGTTGTAAAAAAAAAAAAAAAAAAAAGCACTAAGCTGAA
>VUQS01055180.1:14308-25973 GCA_015108495.1 Heterochromis multidens | reverse complement strand
ACATATTTGTTACTTGAAGAAATGAACTGAGTATGTCTCACTTTGCTTAGTCAAGGGTCAGGGCACCTTTGAGAGATCTGATGTCATATCTCAGATCTCAGCTCTTCAGTCTTTATAAAAGTAGGTACCTCTGAGATATAATTTTAATAAGAACACAATGACTTGGAGGCGCTCTGTATGGTTCTCGGTGCTTAAAATAAATATTGACCAGCAGTACTTTCACATCAAAGATGCAGCTATTAGTTTCAAGTGTGTCTCATTTCTACCGTGGCTTTGGTTTTGAGCTTTAGTTTCTTTAGAGGAATACCGGCGTTAAAGTGAAGTGAGAGGCTCGGAGCATTAAACCTTACAGAATTCTGGCCTTAACTAATTTACTGAAATAACAATGTAAATGCAATTTGTCAGAAACGAGGGGACTTGAATAATAATCATCCCCAAAAGTTTTTTTTAACTAACAGAGAAATGATCAATAGAAACCATCCCTGCTTTTTGCTCTGATTCACTTTACACTGTCACTGTTAGCTGAGAAAAACTGCCAGTCAGCGTGTGACCAAGCATCAACATTTTTATCTCAGAATTATAACATGGGACTTAAAATAGGCTCTCTGCAATGATCAAATCACACGTTTTTGTCTTTATAGGCTTTACAATTCTTGATTACAGGAGTGTTACATGTAAATAGCACACATACTGTAACACATACTGTAAATACTGAACCTTAATGTGCAGTATAATCTTCTGCCTGAGGTATAACGTCAGTGTTGGAATGTGGATGTCAATCGTGATTGGGTTAAAATGATGAGGTCATGCCTCCTTCCTTGTCTTAGCAGGCAGTGCTGGTGCGCTGATATCATTATAAGGACTTGGCTGAATTAATAATTAATCTCTGGTTTCACAGCTGTTCTTTGGCCTCCCTTAAGGTACACATGTGATATTTAATTGTCCCTTTCCAGAGTTTATTGGTGCTTATCGCTTCAGTAAGGGACAAAGAGTGAACCATTGCCAAGGTGTACAGGTGCTTTATGCTTTATGTCAGTTTTAAAAAATCTTTTTAAATTAGTTTAAATGAGGATTGCTTTGGTAGCTCCCTGAATACTTCCCACATAAATTATGATCAGCAGCTTTTAACACATGTGCTCTTTAAATGAATCAGCCTGAGCTACCTTGTTCAGATTGCAGCGCATTAACACCACTGCAGGTTCTCAAAATTCAAAGTACCGTGAAAATCTTATCATATACAGTATTAGGGGTGGGGAAAAAATGTCAGTACAGCAATATGTCTTACATGGATGCCGTGGTTATCTTTACTTTTAAGACAGCATCCAGTTGCTCTAAACTAATTGCTCCACCACTTATATTTACCAGAATCACTACTTGTGCTACTTGTGGTGGTAGTTATCAAATGAATGACGTCAAAGTGAGGAGAAGTTAACTGTTGTGCAGTAAAGAAGAAACCAATGTGAGAAATGACGGGCTAATTAAATCAGCCAAGTAGGTGAATTAACAGAGTCTTAAAACTGAGTAAAATTAGTAATGGATGCACTGGAGGACGCCACAATCCAGTAAATAAAAACACAATGTGGTGGTAATTGTTGTTCAGTTACACAGATATTGTGACATATTGATGATTGTCTTGCAGGTATAGCATACCGCAGAATCGCTGTATTGTGATACCATTGTTATGTATTGTATTAGTATCATATCAGGAGTTACTGTGTGACTCCCACTAGTGTTGGGCAATTTGTTCTATAGTCCCGTCCTGTTTAGTGTATAGAGTAATCTTGTTTTATGTATTTTTAAATGAACATGTTCACCCTTTCGTATAGTGTGTTATGTAATGATCACCTTGTAGTATCTATTAATGATAACAAACATTTTGGAATTTAACCAGGATGTTTGTATGTTCTGCTTTGTTTATGCGCACTCATAATATGAAGAAAGATAGTGGCTCCATAATGTAGTGGTTTACACATTTGCTTGGCAAGCGCAGGGTCGCTGGTTCAATTCTATTCAGTTCAATCAAATCCCCTTTAGGGTTGTGTCAGGAAGGGCGTCCGGTGTATAACTCTGCCAAATCAAACATGCTGAGCCACCCACTGTGGTAATCCCTTGTGACAATGGAGCAGCCGAAAGTGAGCATAATATTTAGAAAGATGGCGTGCAGATATAATGGAAAATGTGATTATCAACCAGACTGATCTATGATCACGTTAGTTTTTTTTTTTTCTCTTTTGAAACCTAGTTAATTTTGCTTTAATTATTATTTCCCACAAAATGTAAACAAACTACGAGTGTGTCTTGCACTGCGTTTCTCAGACATCATTAGGATGTTGACTTCCCTGATGCTGATGTCAAAATGCATCAGCTGCCTGGAGTCGCTACAAAGAAGGCTTTCTACAGAGGAAATGAGCTATTTAGATGTTTTTATAAGATTTTTATAACATTCCTTTCCACTTTGCACTCTCATGTTTACCTGATGTGCCAATTCCACTGCCATCATGCAGGAAATGGAGTCATGGTACTTTAATGTGATGTTAGTTAGAAATTAACCTTGGATATACTGTAAATATGATTTTTGGTGAATGTGTGTATTCCACTGTGCTAAATGTGTATGTAATCAAATAACAGCTTATTATAGTCAGGTCTGTTTTATCCTGCAGGGAAACATAGAAAAAGGACTGGAGATGAAGAAACTGGTGCTGTCTGGTTTCTTGGCCAGTGAGGAGATCTACATTAACCAGCTGGAGGCCCTGTTACTGGTGAGGCACACAAAAGAAACAGAAACTAAGCGATAAGGCTCATATAGCCACCTGAATGTTGCAGTATTGCTGCTCTGTGAGACTGTCAGAACACTATTGGTGGTTGATGGCCACACTTAAAGCAGGACCACAGCAATTTACTGCAATGCTAACCAATCATTGTTCCTCATGCTAAGCCACAATGTCGCACCCTGCTGCTCTTGGCCACATGTTCTACTTTGATATGTAGTCAGCTAGATGCAAACTTAAGAAACACAAATACGCATGACAATTACAGTATAAAATCTCGAGCAAAAAAGCAAAAAACAAAACAAAACGCAAGAAACTTTAATTAGTCAGTGAGAACAAAAGATTCCACTTCCACTGGCAGAAATCTGGTCTGGCTCTCAGTTCCTTCCTTTTGAGCTCTTGGTGACAACACAACGACTCATTGTAGAGTTCTACCAATAAGGAGTTTGTTCCTCTCCTCCACTTCTTCATTCATTGAGAGAATGTCTAAAACAGGCATTGGTGCCTTTTGTTTGATGCTGTTTGATGATGTTCGTTCGATTCATTGCATTTTTTGTATGTCTTTTTATACTTGCTCCATACAGAATATTCATACCTTACTTTGTGGCTGCATCCCTGGAGATCATTTTCCAGCTATATATAGCAATATTGCAACCAGTTTCTGTTTATTTTTGGTGTGATGAGTGAGATCTCCAAATTGTACCAAATCAGGTTGTTTACATTTTTTTTTTTTTTAACTTCTTCCCAGTAACCCTGAATCTTTAAACAATCCCAAAACCTAATCATGGACATTTCAGGCTCTATATTACATTTCATACAGAGAGGGGACTGTATGCTCAGGTGCCACAGCAGTGGTGTGCAATGCAATCTTTGGATTATTTTAAACAGGGTATTTGTTATGGCAGATCTCCATACCTGGTCATCAGTCTCCTCGGGGGGATAAAATTAGCTATTTTGGAAATTGCAGTTTTCTCTCAGGTTTTCAAAAAGCCACATTGTTTCACCATCAGACAGCTTAACAAGCTGGTCCAGTCCCCTCTGCTGCCAGGTTTCATACTCTGGGTCCTGACATGAAGGTAAAAAGTCAGGGTTGTTTCCAACTTCGCCTAAGAGAGAGAAGTGTTTCTTCGGCTGGAAATAGACTGAATTTTTTACATGTACAAAATATCCTTAACTTTTAAGATTTGGCAGCTTTTCAAACCCAGTGTGCATGATAATGGTGATAAATTTGACGCAGTCGAGGAAGTAGAAACAGTATCTTTCAACTTGCAGTTGCTATACTATGTAGGTTCATATACAGCCTGAGAAAGTAGATCACGAGAAAGAGTCTCTCTTTTCCATTTTCTTGATTTAAATACAGGCTACAAGGGTTCATTAAAAAGGATTAAACATCACTTTGTTCAGCTTCTCCAGCTTTCATTTACAGTGTCAGTATCTGTGATGATGTGATATGATACTAAACACATTTGCTGTATTAAGCTGGAAGTTTAGTATCACCAGGACAACAGTTGGTTTGTTTGTTATTGCACTTTAAACACTAATTTGTAATGGCAAACAGTTTTACACAGTGGCGAGCATAAAGTTCTTTTTATGTACTGTAGTTTCCTTGATGACCATTAATTTCCACCAAGGAGATGGAAATTAATGAGGACCACCAGTCTCCAAATCCATTCATCCAATTAAATCTAATGAGGAATTTTCACCCATCTGCTTTGCTCTCTTATTTTGATCACGATAGAGACGTTGAGTGATTGTCAGTGCTTTTAAAAATAATCCAGCCTGTCTGATGTACCTTAATACAGTGAGAGGCTGACTCATCATTAGCCCTAGAGAGCTGACGTAAAAAGCCTTTGTTTTCACTGTAATTCAGGGCCATCCTCCCTACGCATGCCCAACATGACCACTCTACACATCACTATGATTAACTGAGTTGGCCTGCAATCTGCCCGAGCAGAAACAACACAACAGAGAAGGCTGTCATCCAGTTGCAAAGAGGCTCGGATTACATGCTTATCACAGCGTGACGCATTTAAACATTCCCTTTCTGGCACTGGTCCTAATAAGTCCTTTTATTGACCTGATCTGGTCTGATCTGAAGTTAGGGATGAGTTCAACCCATTTTCTGTGTTTATAAACCTCATAATTTATAAATGACTAATTTAGACTAGACGTATGGCAGCCCCCTCATTACCTGATTCTCTGTCTGCTGTTTCTCCAGCCCATGCGACCCCTGAAAGCAACAGCCACAACCTCTCAGCCTGTCCTGACCATCCAGCAAATAGAGACCATCTTCTACAAAATCCAGGACATCTTTGAGATCCACAAAGAGTTCTACGATGCCCTCCTACCCAGCATCCAGCAGTGGGATGAGAAGGTCACTGTGGGACATTTGTTCCAGAAGCTGGTGAGTCTGACGTGGGTGACAGAAATTACAGTGTGTGGATCTTTTATTTCCCTCTCCATCATTTGCAGGGTACATGTAAATGGCTGTTAAAAGGAGAATTGTCAGGCTTCTTACTGTTTATGAATCACTTGTCTGAATTAGACTGTGTGTGCGTAAGTGACTGTTCGTGCCCCCGCGACTGTGTCCTGGGTGCATTAGCAGAAATGTTGCAGCTTCTGATCTATCACACTGTCATATTTGCAGTGGATTAAACAGGTGCTCTCGGTACATAATCGAACAGCAGCACTGGTTTGTGCATGTAAATGTGTCTGTGTATAGAATTAGATGGGATCCAGGCCTCAGCTTGTCACAAAGTGGGTTAGAGCAGTGTATTGTCAAATTTGCAGTGGATAATGTGATTTGAAGAGGCACATAACGGGCTGCGTATGTGCATATGCTGTACAGTGTGTTTCTAGTAGAAAAAAATAAATCCACATATAAGGTGTGAAAAGCCAGAGGCAGCCATCAGTGATTATTAAGTTTAGTGGTCAGTTTAACCAGTTTTAATGTCTAAACCTCTCTGGTTTAGCTGGTATAATTGAAATAAACACCTGCATGGACCTGTTTGTCCTGTTCCTTCATTCTAGGTATACCCACTGTGGGCAGGCAGGTGGTAACACTTGTAATTTTCCTTGACTGGAAACTGCAAAAATACCAAGTGTCTTTAGAAAAGTGGCAGCGGAAAGTTTTAAGTTTATTTTAGCTGCTGGCAACAACAGGGCTTTGCCCTAAAGTTGGGAGCCTTGCACCCAAGAAGTCAACAACCAAAACAAGGTGTATACTGGATCCTGCTTTTCACTCCCGTTACTGTAATGCAGCCTCATTGTGCCATTTTTAAAAATAATAGACAACGATCATTCATTACTTATCAGCACCATTATAGCAATACAGATTGTGTAGTTGTCTTACATGGGTGTGATGAATTCTTAGTAGTTTTTTCTGATTGAATTAGTAAATATAAGTAAGCTTGTGTTTTAAAAGACACTGTGTGGCTGTACTGTTGTGAAAATAATAAAAGTCATGTTATATTGTCTTGAAGCCTCCTGAGACTCTGAATAATTAATCTCACGTATATAGTATTTTAGCTACAGTAATTTATCTTACTACTAAGATGCAACTTAATCAGATGCCCTGTTGTAGGAGATCATTTTGCCAAGTTGTTAGCACATTGTTGTTTTGACTGGAGGACCAAATGTTGTGCCAGCTCAGCCAAGGCAAAAATAGAAGTGACTGTATAAAGTTGTAAAATATGGGCTAGATTTAGGACTGGAAATCTTTTCAAAATGGAGAGAATGCGGAGAAGGATTGTAGGTCTATTCTTACTATCAACCTAAAGAATATATACTGCATAAAAAACTTAAGAGAACACACAATTTTTAACATTTGATTTCTGGTGTGATTTTAAATCCAGGCTTCAAACGGTTGATAATTTTGGTTTTCAGTGACCGTTGTTACGACATTTTGTTCTCAACAAATTACACAGTGTAGGTCAGTAGATTTTCATTGTGAACATTTCTTTCATCAAGACGCGATGTGTGATTTAATTGTTCCTTCCTAATGTTTTTGATCAGTATATATTAAATGTATGTGTATAGGCGTGTTTATCACAAGGTCGAATATAACATGTATCTGCTCACATACCAGCCCCTTGGTTTAATATCACAGTGCTGTGAGAATAACTATTTTTCCTTTTCATGGTTTTATTTTGAGGAACCTGGTAAGGTTACTTTAATTAAAAATGCAGCTCTCTAGGGGGTAGATCTCATTTTCAGTTTTGGTTTTCAGGTACATTTTGATGTCAGCAACTGTTATTCACCATGACTTAGTCAGTGGTGTGCAACTCAGTGTTTGTTGATGACAAAAGGGAACATTTGAAAACTCTTGAAGTCTAATGTCCCAGTGTACAGTATATTTTTAAAAGCTTGTTGTATCTAAATGGCAATATTTCATTAACAGCTTGATGATTAACCACATGATTGAAACATTTGATGGAACACTTTATTAATAGGAGAAAATACTGAATATCCAGAAATGAAAATATGTTGGTGTTAGTGAAAGATTGATTGATATTACTTATGTATAACAGCAGAGAAAATGAACACAGTTTTTGTACAGAAATATAATGTCTTATTAGTTTAAGTGCTTCCGTTCAAAAGACCCCTTCTCACTGTGGACCACAAGACTCGCAGCACTAAGCGGCACCTATTAGTGTAGTCATCAGCTCCCATCTGTGCTGTGTATATGTGCGTACATGAATATGTCATGTGGCAGCAAAACATTATTCAGAGTGGCAGTACAAGAGTGCAGATGGCAGTTTAATTAGCTGGTCTGCTCCCTACTGCTCCTCGTCAGCAGCGTGGATGCCACTGGAGCAACGCGGGCAGACAGGGTTACAGAAAACAGGCAGAGAGGGGGATAAAAGCCTGCCACAGGTCCAAGTTTTACCACCTTTCTCAAACAAGAGGAAGGCTTAGCTGCAGCCTGTAACTGCAAAGGAAGCATTTGTCTGAGCGAATTATTAAAGTCCTAGTCACCCTAGAGGCACGAAGTGGGTTCAATTTAGTATGGATATGGTACTAATAAAAACAAATGCCAAGCACATTTTCAAAGACACAACGCCATCTTTTTAGAGTAATTATTATTAACTGTAATCTACGTACATGCATTAAGTATTGCAGCCAGGATAAATTGTAATAGCTTTAGAGGATTTAAATTAAGCCTTAATTGTCTATCAAAGTTTGAACAAACCTGAACAAACATTCCTATTATCTTCTGTGTTAACCCTCACGTTGGCATTTTAACGCCATAGACAGTATCAAAGATGGGCGCAGCTACCATGATGTCACCCACTGGTTTCTGCAAGTCCCAATTTGAAACTTCAAGTTGAGCATTTCAACCATGGACATCGTCATCTTGGCTGCAAAAAAATTGGTTGTGACAAAGAAGGCCAGGTCTAACTGTGAAACACATGCTCATTGAGTAATGACTTGTGATTGACAAGTCCATAGCCAATGAATGATTGTGCTTTCATACCACAGATAATCCTCCAAAGTGTTTACAGAGGTTAAGACCGAAAGCTGTTTTCCTATAGACTTCTTTAGGACCGGAAATTGTTTTTTTTCAATCAGAGCTATCACCATATGGTGGTCCTCAAATAGAATACAGTTTAAGGAACTTCCACATTGGCTTTATTTTTCTGACCAGGAAGCTATGTCTTTGTTTTATACTTTCTGTGGTTAGCATACTAAGTGAGAGTTATGACTATAACTAAGGTTCTGTTTTTCTTGTTCTTAGATTTATTTCTACACTATTATATTTTATTCAGGAAAGAATTGTGAGAATAGGGTATTAAAATGTTGGCTAAATGTTGAATAGATAATTAAGGATTCTCACATGAGGTCATATGCACATTGCTCAAGAGTTGTCTGCCATGTGGGACATGGTACAACCACCGGTTACTAGGGAAAAATATCTATTCGCCAACTGGTTGGCAGTGGTTTCTGGAGGTTGCTGGCTCTCGCTTGGCAAAATCGGTTGCAAAGAAGGTGCTGTACCATAAACCTCCTAGTGATTGCTTTGGTTGTTAGCAGATTTCCACGGTTGCCTGTAGTTTTTCGTTTGTCTGCAAATACTCACTAATTACTAGCTAAGCAGTAGTAAAACTTGAAGAAGTGCCTCAGCGCTGCAGCCAGTATGTTCAAAAGGCGCATCTTTTACTTTGAATGCAAACCTTCTCCATTTCTGGCTTGCATCATACTTTTTACAGTTTTACTACAGCTTGGAGAGTAGCTGGACAGTGGACCACAACAATATGCTAGTGGCCAAAGCAATCACAAGGAGGTTTTTGCCAACTGGATGGAGAATACACGTATTCCCTAGCAAGAAGTGGTTGCCAGAGGGTCACTGACCGGTCTATAGGCCTGCATGACTGGGACTTTAGCAATCACTTTCCTAGTGACTGCCATCAACCTCCAGCAACCACTCACAACTGGTTGGGGAATGCTCATTTTTATTTACACCTCTCTGCATTTAATGAGCTATTATTAATCTCTGGCTCTCTTCCACAGCATGTCTTTCTCCCCTCACCCCCAACCGGTCGCGGCGGATGGCTGCCCCTCCCTGAGCCTGGTTCCGCCGAAGATTTCTTCCTGTTAAAAGGGAGTTTTTCCTTCCCACTGTTGCCAAGTGCTTGCTCATAGGGGGTCGTTTGATTGTTGGGGTTTTCTCTGTATTATTGTAGGGTCTTTACCTTACAATATAAAGCGCCTTGAGGCGACTTTTGTTGTGATTTAGCGCTATATAAATAAAATTGAATTGAATTGATTTAATTTTCCCCTTAGGATCAGTGGTTGCCAGGTGGTTGTGGACTAGTCTCTAGGTCTGTGTGACTGGGGCCTTATTCACTTGACCCTAGATTGTCACCATGATTGTCACATATCCAAAATGGCTGCCAAGTTAACGTCATGTGGTGTGTGGTCACATGTCTGCAAAACCTCAATAGTAGTTGCACCATTTTAGTGTGAGGGTTGTGGCGAAAACTCACTGGTTTGACCGTACTCCGCAAACACCTGTGCACAACTGACTGAAGCTTTGAGTTTTAAAGCTCAAAAAGGAAGATTTTATCTCTGCAATAGAGGGAACTGTGGGCCATTGTAGCAAACAGAGGATGTTGCACATATTGATGGACGATCTAATTGTGCAATTGGGATTTCACCCTTTTTGTCAGTATTAAGTCAGAAACCTAGAGTCAAAGTTGTGGTGTACTCATTTTGAGATTATATTGACAGAAGATATTGATTGTTTGGTTAGTGATGTAATATCATTTTGAAGTTGTTTCATTCACTACATACAGTATTATACAAATGTCTCTATAATGACGTGAGCAGGCTGTGTTAAGAAATAAATGTGTGGAAAGAGGAGCAGTTTAATTTTTTTTTTGCTACTTTGCTGCTGTTGTTCTTTGTTGTTTTTAACTTATCACATTAATTTTGCTTTAAAAGAGTTGCGAGTGCTCTGAAAATATTCAGTACAATACTTAGATGAGGGTTTTATATTACACTCAGAGCTGTATACAATAAAAGTTTTTTTTAAAAACAAAAGGGAGCCTCAAGGTGTCCAACATGTCCATGTGGATTTAAATAGTCCGCAGGCATTTCTACCATCTAAAAAGTCTCTCCCTCCTGTTTTTCCTTCATCTTGTCCTTCCCACATTCACTTTCAAACACAAGCTGTTGTTTTCCGTTCTGCCACTTTGACCTGTGATTTTTGTTTTCTGAAGTGTGGGCGTTTTGTCTGGGCTGTGACTGACGCCGCTTTCATACTGGTCACAGTGCGTCCGAGAAACACGGTGAACTCATGAAATATCATAACGTCATTCTGCTTGTTTGTTCTTTCCAGCTAAGCTGCCAAATCTCCATCTTTGGAAATTCAGCAATGACACATGGTGGTTTCTCTTTTCCATCCACAGTTTTGGTTTGACAAAGTACTCTCCAGTTATAATGAGATGATGCACACATGGTGACATTTGTTTTGCTCATCTGTAGTCAGTTTGATTCATTATGTGGTTTAAAATTTTTGTCATCAATATTCTAACATCACATATTTTTGTTATGTTTCCATTCATCAGTTGCTAATAACATACGGATCTACAACACCTTTCAAATGCCACGTGAGGCCGCACAGTTCCCTTATGTCTTTGCTCTTGAGCCCAACTTTCCACTTCACACTCCGAGGGGAAGTGGAAGGAGAGGAAATGAAAATAAGAGGACATGGAGTTTAAGGACAAAAGTCTTACTCATGCACTCTATTCAGCTACATCCAATCTCATTGCCTTAATAGGATGCAGTCAGCTCTTCAGCCTAGCCATTCAAGCATAGCTGTAGCAGGATGCATATTCATGCACTGCTGGTCTGCAGCTTGTGTTACAATGCACATACAGTGCTGCAGAGAGGGGCTGTTAATGAAAGGGAAGAGGACAGAGAAAGAGAGTGACTCCATTTCAATCAGGAAGGACTGCACAGCGCTGCCAGTGAAGTGGCGTTTTGGGAATGTGGTCAGATTGTGCGTTGACTTAATGAATTTAAATTGAATTCTGTGGCGTGTAAAACTCTGGACGTGATAATTTAAGGTGAATACAAAGTAGGGCTTGCGACACTTTATTTTGGTTAACTGCCATCAGTGCCACGACATACTTGTGTTGTGTTGTTGTTTAAGCACTAAACCAGTGGCTCCTTGAGTCTCCAGAGTTTATTTAACAATTTAAATAAAAAGCTAAATACCACTAGCACTGTGTTTATTTCCATCGCAGCTTCTTGTTACACTTGTTAGCTGAACATCTTCTCTTCTGATTCCTTTTGCATTCTCCAGGCCAGTCAGTTGGGCGTGTATAAGGCCTTTGTGGACAACTACAAGGTGGCGCTGGAGACAGCAGAGAAATGCAGTCAAGCCAACATCC